>JAMKCH010024123.1:0-21534 GCA_023653785.1 Ophioderma brevispina | reverse complement strand
TGTGGCACCTTAATTTTGTTTGTTGCAAGTGTGGTGCTGCGTATTTTTCTCAAGAGATGCTAATCAGACATAAAATAATTACCCACAAAACCAAGATTGACTGCAGCTGCAAAGGCTTATGGTTGAAGCCATGGCATAAAGCCAGTATGAATCGAATGAGACAAGATGGCATGGCAAAAGACAGATGCCGAGTTTGTAGCAAATCTTTTACTGTGGTGGATGAAGACTCTTCTGGATCCTCTCGTCATCAAAACTGTTACAGTTCTAAAAGCCGCATGTGCTGTTTCTGTCACAAGATCTGTGTTGGTATGGAATCATTGCTTGAACACAAGCGAGAGTATCACTATCACACATGCCAAGTCTGCTACAGGAAATTTGAACAGGAATGTGACTGGTTGGCGCATTTTGAAACTTTCCATGGAGATATAGTTCAAAAGAGCAAAAGAAGTTACTTCTTGTGCAGTGAATAAAATAAACTATGTGTAGTGTTCAAATTATGACAGAATAGAGCATTTGCTGTGTGTTGGTGAACTCCTGTAAGCTTTAGACTAGAGAATAAAAGTATTGTTCTTATCCTCTGCTGTGTATTTATAGTCACCGTCATAATTTGTGAAACAAACGGCACGCGCGCGTCTGTTGAATCACGCATTAGATTTCCATTGTCGAGTGTTCATCACACACTTCCGGGTTTACCCGCTGCAGCCAGAATTTTGTTTTCAGAATTGCTGATGAACACTATATCATGTCATATCACACAGACGACAGCATTATTTTAAGTAGAACAAGGAGGTGTGGCCGAGTTGGGGAGAGGAGGGGTGGGATTCATATTGTAGACTTCATATTGTAGACTTCATACATTGTATTTGCATTTATTGCATGTTAATAATCGCGACATTCGGTGGGGACATATTTTACGCATTGCGTAAATATGAGTTCGCCTTGTTGGTTATACATTGAGTTGTATAAAAAAAATAACAGAGACATGGTAAGGCTGCGAGATGAATCTTGAAAAGGAAAGCTAAAATGTTTAATCATATCTGGTTGAAAAATTACCTAATACCACCTTAAAACAGAATAAATCCCAACAATAAATTTGATGGCCTTTTCTAAATAAATTAAGAAAAAAATAACTTTCACCATGTTAAAAATAAAATTTTTAGCTTTTCTTTTTAAGATTAATATTAATATTTTTTAATTTGATATCTGTGGATTTTATTTTATCATAAAGAATGGGTAATTGAGCATCTTGCCTGAAAACATTTTTGGTTAAGTGGTTCTCAAGATATGGTCCACTGAACACAAAAAGTCAGCAAAACAGACTTGTCCACGGAGCATCATTTTTCTTAGGCATGGAAATCCCCAATGCCCAAATCGAGCAGATCGTGTCCTACCCTCCTGCCCTGACACAAGACAGATAACAGGTATTTAGCACAACTGCATGCTGGATAAGTCCACTCAACCAAAATGAACTATTTTGTTCAGGCAAGATGCTCAATTACGCATTCTTTGTGATAAAATAAAATCCACAGATATAAAATTTTTAAAAAGTGGGAAAATATCATTTTCATTTTGGGTAAAGTTTTTATTGGGTCACCCTGTACAGTATTTTTTTTTTTTTTTTGTGGTTTATTATGTTCAGAACCAAGAATGGCGTAGGGTCTAGAGAATGATCTCCATGACCCCTTTCTCTTTTCAACAGTCCTGTTTTTAGGGTCTTGAAGGTAGCAAGGAAATCATCATGACAGTTCCTATAATGTTATGCAGTAATATTATGTTGTGCACTAAAACATAAGGACATAGTAGAAACTTCTCTGGACAATTTACCGGAAATTTAATGCTTTTGGACGATAGTTTACATTGGACATTTTTGCGCACTGTCTTGTTTTGGTGTTGAACCACAAATTTAAAAGGCCTGTGGAAATAATATTGGCTAATAGGATTTTAGGTATTTAACTTGTTTGAAACTGAATTAAACTGCAGAAAAGGAAAGTCATAAGTGTAAAATCATTTAAAAAATTCAATACTGCTAATATTTTTGAACATGCTAATTTTTGGTCACCTGCTATAGCAGGAAGACCCTGTTCAGATTCATTTAAAGACACTATCAGTGATTTGCTAAACAGAAGAAAATCAAAAAAATCATCAAAAATAAGATTTTTGCAGTATGTAACAAGTACAGGTATCCTAACATTATCCTGCAAATGATAAGACCAGAGAACGACAAAATAAGGACAGAAGTGGAAAATTTTAGTCTTACTGTCCGTTCGGACACTTACTACACCACGTAATTGACTGGGGGAATCGTATCTTGGAACAGCTGCCGTTTTCTGCCTTTTCTGTCAATCTTCAGTTGGAAAGGTAAATATGAGAAATTTTCTACAGGAATTATCCTTCACTTTGAAGCTATTCCTGCAAATTTTCCAAAGATTTTTCAATCGCTGATAGTGTCTTTAAAATCAAACAAATGTTACAATTCATCATTTATCAACATATGTTTTCACGGAATTAAATTTTCTCTTACTTGGTCAGAAGAAGAAGAACCACTAGCCAAAGACTCCTATGGAGGTGTCAAAAGTTGGACCTCAGATGACCTCTAGTGAACTCGCAACTCACACTGGCAAACCGCGATGGCAGGCGACACAAGCGTTCTGGGGAACGATGTATTTTTTAAATTTTCATGAGAGACAAATTTTCAAAAATTACTTGCTATAATTAATTTTTTTGGGAAAAATCATACAATGGTTCTTAGAATGATTGAATTTGCTCAAATTTATTGCACCAAGGTTGGCCCCAACTCAATATTGGAAAACATTGTTGTCAAGAGATGAAGTTACTACATGCATATAACAACATTTACTAGTATACATCAGGAGCAACACCAGGGTAAAATCATAGCTGGGGCAAAACATGTGCATGATTACCTCATATAGGTAAATACCCCCTTTTTTGTACACAATTTATTGCTAAAAACCCCTGTTTTTTCTGAAATTTGAAACTCTCCGGGGGTCGGCCGCCCCCCTTGCCAACCCCTGGCACCGCCCCTAGTATGCATATTAAATTAATGTTGAAAGGAAATACCCAGAGCTAGATATAGTAATTTAGAGTGACCATTAAGTTCTCAGGCTGTACTCAAAGTTTCAGTTACAAAGTTTCTTGTTGTTAAATCGTATAGTACAAGCAAAAATAATTTGGAGCCAAGTTCTAGATGTTATTCAATTTCCTTTTTGTTGTTTCCTCTGTCTTCTGCTTGCAGATCACGTTATATAAATATTGGTAGTGTGCGTTTGGGGGAGCTGTCTGTCTGTCTGTCTCTCTGTCTATCTGTGGTAAAAATGTTAAAGGGGCAACGAGAGATTTCACATGTCAGGTGTCCCTACAAAACTGGAAGTACTGATTTTTGCCCTGATGTAAAGCTTTCCATCAAAAATATCCCCATCTGGAAGGATTAAGCTGAGAAATGTTTCTTTGGTACAAAAATTGTGAAATTCTAATTTCGTATAGGAGCAAATACAAAATTCAGCCTATGTTTTATATTGAAATATAAACAAATCAAAATCACCTTTTTTCTCTCTTTTGAGACATTTATGTAGCCAAATACAAGGTAGGAAATCTATTGAGTGTCTATACCTATATGAAATTACTATTATGACACAATATTTGGGTGCCTCAAAAATCTCTCATTCCACCTTTAACCCTGCACTTAGGTCAAAAAGTTTGTTTCCAGTAGGTAATCATACCCTGATCACAAAATGCCACTTTTAAAACAGCTTTGAAGTATTTTAATTTCCATTTTCACACAGAATGTTAATAATTTGTTGATATGGTAACATTTCCTGCAATAAAGTTCCAAAACTTCAAAACAAGGCTGCCAAAATCATTACAGGTGCTAGTATATTCGATTGAAGCATTTAACGGAGGGCTGAGCTTTGAAAGTGCTCTAGTTTTCGAGTTGCCCCTCCCCTCGGTACAACAAAACACAACCACCTTTATTTGAAGGATAAATATATGAGATTTAAGAAAATGATGGTTGTGGTTGAAATATATGGTGGCAGGGATGATTTCTAGGCCGAAAAATGCATATTATTTTTTTTATATTTTTTTAAAGTAAAAATATTACAATCTTATTTTTATGATATCCTTTTTGTTATTGATATAGGTTTGTACATTGCATAAAGGGTTCAGGTAATACTCGTTGTGGTGACTTGTGATAAAAAGGATGTTTTTTTTATGAAAAAAGAGATTTGGGGGCTAAAATTCTAGACCCGTTATATTGTATAAAACAGAAATCTATAATATAAATGCCAGAGATTGATAGTATTGCATCATGATTAAAAGAAATTAATAAGTCTTGATTTTCTTAAGTTTTTAGCTCAAAAAACTTGATTTTTTTACCCAAAAGCACCCCTGCCACAAAAGTTTTTGACCACAACCATCATTTTTTAAAATTATTTATTACTGTCTTTCAAATAGAAGTGGTTGCGTTTTTTGTACCGAGGGGAGGGGTTGTCGACAATTTTGCAGTTCAAACTGCTCGACTAATTGCAACCCTACAAGCTCTCAATTAGCAAAATATTAGTGACAGGTATGGGATTGTAGAAGTGTCGCTATCCTCTAACCAAAATAGATCTATCTATATAAAAGGTGCCCCTTCCTGATATACTATCATGCTATAAACATCTTGCAATATAGTGAGGTTACCTACAATGGTACAATTTTTATGTTTTCTTGCTCCTTCACATGGAAGCATGCATCACCAAAAATATCTGATTACAAATTTTGTGTCAAATTGGTCCAGTCGTTAGGACAGTAGAAGCAAAAATGTGTAGTAACTTGGCCCATAGAACAGTGTGCGTTTATTAAAGCAATATTAGCACATTTTTGTGTCGCCTGAACAGAACGAATGTTCATGGAGGCACATACTAGTCCAAATTCTGTGTGTCCGTATGTATGTCCGTATGTATGATTCAGTTAACCTTTTTTTTGAAGAGCGCCCCCAACTTTTCAAAAATTTTGAGATTTTTTACACGGTTGCATTGGTAAGTGGCTAGTAAACTATACATGTGAGTGGGTCACAAATGAAGGAATTTTGTAATTAGAATAATTATTATCGGGATCCCCGATAATAATTCAACGGCTGCTTGAAACGGCCTTCCAATGTGAAATAGCCGGGAAATAGCGCCATGTACGTGTCTACGCTCATCCATTAGTTGTTTTATTGGTTCAGGCAAGTCAAGTTAGAGGTTATTTTCTCGAGGTGGCACTATTTCATCATGGACGGATGCATAAACGTAGCATTTCCAGCTCTGCCTTTAAGTCCAATCTGGGATCCCAATTCTAATTACAAAATGCTTATTTTATGATAAATGCGCATTTTTTAGCATTCTCGTTCGCAGGTATAGTTTCCTAGACAGTTACCAACGTAACTGTGCAAAAATATCAAATTTTGAAAATTGGGGGCGCTCTTCAAAAAATGTGCCAATATTGCTTTAATGTGCTTGGCCATGTTTTGAGATGCTTTTGTTTAACATCAAAATGAAACATTTCCTGAGCCTAAAATTTCACTGGGGTAATGAGAAAAATATGAACTTTCTTCTGATATCAAATTTTGATAGAAAGTGGAGGGGACCATGTTGGCCATCAGGTCACCCACCTTTAATATGA
Source organism: Ophioderma brevispina (assembly GCA_023653785.1). Taxonomy (NCBI): domain Eukaryota; kingdom Metazoa; phylum Echinodermata; class Ophiuroidea; order Amphilepidida; family Ophiodermatidae; genus Ophioderma; species Ophioderma brevispina. The sequence goes on along the minus strand of JAMKCH010024123.1, from coordinate 15,873 downwards.
AATATTTCTTTTATAAGATCACAACTCACAATGTAACTCACAAAGTAATACTCTTAAAGGTATAGTTCATTGATGTTTAACCAGCATAATGAGATAATTACTGTATTGTTGACTGTATTGCTTTCACGGAAGGTCAATAGATTAACTTAGCAAGACCTGGCCTCCAGAACAGCCCAAGCATGTGGAGACTCCAAGAAATCACCTGCAGAAAAAATCTGAATTTTTTAGGTGAACCAGGTGCATGTATTGTAATCTTCGCATGTCTGATTATCTGGAGAGCCAACAAAAGCCCATTCAACATAATTTACTTTCCGTGAAAGGGCCTTATAGACATGGAGGTAGTCGAAAGAGATGGAGAGTGAACGCCAGAAATACTTTCAAGTAGACATAAAGCGGATTGTCACATTGTTGAATCATTATAAAGAACGTGCACGTGGAGATTACGCCTTTGATTTAACATGGGTTAACCGACTTTACCAGGCAGGACTGATCATTGCCTCTTCACTCCGTCATACAGAATTTAACCTCTGGTGACCTATAACAGGAAGATTTCTATCCCACCTGTTAGCAAAATATTACTTTTATCACATTTGTCGAAGTGTAATGTCTCTTATGATCATTTCTACGAAATACATTCAAATTTGAATGTTGACTATTATATTTTCAGTGCATTTTACAAGCACATTTTTCAATTAAAAATTATGCTAATGTTTCATTACATTATTCTTTATATTTGCGGGGGAATGCGGGAGTTTTTAGTATACAAATGCGAAAGATAATCGTTGGTCAAGTTGGGCCATTTGTCAAATAACCAGATTATACATTATTGAAGTAATTCGGAAAAGCGTTACTTTTCGCTCTGTAACAGCAAATGCTAAACCCTATTCAAGACGACCACAGTATTATCGTGCATGTATTAGCTCGCCAAAGCTCAACCAAATTGTATTAAATGGTAATTTTAACACGACTGAAGAGATGCTTTTGTTTGAAGATGCATGTATGTTGGGCTTCTGTTGGGGGGGGGGGTTAAAATCCAATTGATAATTACCACACTCATCTATTCACCACTGTATTGATTATAACCAACGTGGTACAATTATTTGTAGATTGGACTTGTATCCTCCATCTCCAAAGCTAGAGTAATCAACTAATGACATGTGTTTGACGTCCTGAACTCAATAAAGGTTATTTTTCAGCAGTTGCCCAAAGCGTAATGTTGTTAATAAAATCGTCCAAATGGTTAAAGAGGATGGCCCGATTTAATGACCTCCACCCCAAAACACCATCTATTTCAATCCGTTTTGATAGAAGCGGCTAGGGGCCGACCAGGTAACGTTGTCAATCAAGAAAAGAACAGTGCGTGCGCTTTATTCCGTTAATTTTATTAAGGTATCACAAACATGATCTTCTGTCGGTTCGAGCTGCATGGCGTGAGTGTACAGGCGCTCGTCTTATAATCTAGAGGTCGTGGGTTCGATCCCGCTTCTGATGCAAAATTTTAAGCTATTATTTTAGACTTAAGAGATTGGAACTTCAGAGCCGGTAGAATTTTGATTTGCACGGTAAGTATTAGGATACCTGGTCGACCCCTTGCCACTTGTGTTTTGATGTTATAGCTGAGAAGTTGCCATAGAAAGTGGCGGCGTCAGGGGGGGGGCATGGGGGAATGCCCCCTATTTTTTCTTGCCCTCCCCTAGTTTTCCCCCAGAAGAAAAATGACGGATTTTTGGCAAAAATCAAATCACCCCCCCCCCCCCCCCAAAAAAGAAGCCTGGCGACGCCACTGTCGGTCGGATTAGAGGAGAGAAATAAACGCCTAAACCCCGGTGTAATATTATCCTAATCTAAAAATTATTACATTTTCCTGAAGAGAACTTGTAGTTGTTAAACACATTTTATAGAGGTCCCGAGCAATCGCACGCCTCTAGGAGGATTCTAGATTTAGAAACGCTGCGCTTAGCTAATCTATTTCATGACAACACTAGTAACTACCTCACTCAATGTATTGAAGGGGGTCGTGGCGTATTAGGCCAGTTAAATTAGGATAGATAATACCTTAACCCAAAACTAATTTCAAAAGAATCATATTCTCCAGAATTGTTTTGAGAAAACCTTTAAATCAAAAGTTTACCCAAATCAAGGGAGTGGAATATGATTTTTAAGGGGGTAAGGTTTATACAGGGGTCAAAATATGAAAAGGGTCAAATCTCGTATACCAACATGTTCGTTTTCAATTACTTATCTAGTGTGACAAAATGAACAATTTACAGTTGAACAAAATTGGACCATTCTGTAAATTTTATTCCAGGATGACCTTGAACTGTTATGTGCCAATTTTACTATAATAACTCATGGACTAGGGGAAACGATACCTTTTTAAACCTGTTACACCTTTTAAACGATTCGAATTTTTCATACCCGTGCATGGAAAGAGACCACCAGGAAAATATCATCCATGAAAAGCCCAAAGTCGCAAGAATTACCTTTATCTGGGAAGTGATGGTGGAGGTGGTGGTAATAGTAATGATGATGATGATGGAAGTGATGGTTGTGATGGTGGTGGTGATGGTGATGGTGGTGATGATGATGATGATGATGATGATCTTCTTCCTGCGTATGAGCCAGCAGCTAAATGTGTTGAATTTGGTGGAGCCAGCTCACGGTTGATTGGTTGGGGTTTGAGAAGTCTATATCAACCGGTGGACGAAATGTAGGGCACTCATTGAGAATGTGATCCGCAATCTGTGATGTATAAGCCACATTGGCAGGCTGGAGATGGTCGCAGCCCCCATCGGTGGAAATTGTTGTTAAAACGATCCAACTCCTGTGCGAATCCTGTTCAAGGTGACCCATTTCCTTACGTGGAAGATTGCTACCAGGTGGAATTTCTGCCATAGGTGTGATAGTGAATTGGTCTGGTCTTGGGGTATCTAGCCAGGCAGTGTTCCATGTCTGTAAGATGTTGAATGGGGAGCTGGAGAGTTTAGCAGCGTGTCGACAGAAAGGTCGACGGGAGCGCAGTCTCTGTCTGCCGAGCTGGTGATTCTTTGACAGTGTTTACGCAGCCGGTGCAACTGAAAGCACTGGTAGAAACTCAGATGGAGTGGGACGAAGGCAGCCTGTAATGGTTCTCATGAAGATCCAGCAAGGCGGCACAGGAGTTTATTCCTCGAAGATACCTTTGCACATACTGACTCGAGATGCTGCCGATAAGTAAGTTTAGGATTGTAAGGCAGAGGCGCTCCACTGAGGTTGATTTGAAGCTGTCGATGAGCCTCTTTGTTGTTACGCTGGAAGGCAGTAGCGGTGGTCTTGGCTTCACTCAGCTTGAGTCTCCAGGTCTTGAGATATGCTGCAAGTAGGGCCATATCTGCAGTAAGTGTAGCCATATTGTTTAGATGTTGTTTGAGGTAAAATGCTGATATACAAGTTGAACAGCATGGGAGCTAGCACTGATCACTGTGGGACTCCGTTCATCAGACGACGCAGTCGACTGCTCTGCCCATCACTGGTCTTAAGAACAAAGCTATGGTTTGCAAGCATGTTACATATGAATTGCACAAGGTGACGATCCGGGATGGTCCTGAGAAGCTTGAGTGTCAAGCCCTGGTGCCACACGGTGTCATATGCTGCAGTAAGGTCCCCTAAGATGACGCATGCCTTACGATGCTTTCCAAAGCTCTCCTCAATATAATTTGTGAGTTTTACAATCTGATGGACAGTGCTCCGGGCCACGGCTTGTTCGTCAGGCAGATGGGATTAGACGACTGTCTCCAGCCGGGCAATGATCAGCCTCTCAAATAGTTTGAAGGCAACACACATTAGTGATATTGGGCAGTAGTTCTTGGGGTTGTCAACAGGCTTTTTTGGTTTGGGGACTGCGATGATGGTAGCCCTCCTCTAGATCTTGGGTAAGGACTGGTTGGTAAGGCAACATGTGTAGAACACCGGAGCCATCCAAGACATCGTGGACCGCAGTGCATCAGGAACTCCGCTTTTATATTATCAAGCCCCTGGTCCTCTCCACTCTTTAGTTGGCTGATAGCAGAGGTGAGCTCATCTAGTGAGAAAGGAGTTGAAAGTGATCCGTCCACGCCTGGGGCTCGACGCAGTTTTGTGATCTCTTTTTTAACAGAGCGAGGATGATGATGATGGATGGATGATGAATGATGGATGATGGTGATGGTGATGATGATGATGACAATGATGATGATGATGATAATGGGTGTTTGGGTGGGTGGGTGGTGGTGGTAGTGGTGGTGGTGGTGATGATGATGATATGATGATGATGAATCAAAACATACACCATAATTGAAATCGGGAACAATTGTTTTATTGGGTAAAAAGACCACAATAGGATTCTAACCGTGTTATACCTATTCGAACCTGTAACCTTCTTTTTGGAAATGTAGGTGTACTTGCTGCCTTACATATTTAAATATTGGTCGACAGCAAACCTCATGTCTTGTGTTTTTCAATTTTGAATCTTTGTACGTATAGGTGACAAAATGACCTACAAAAAGGAAAGATATTGGCCTTTGTAACACTTTGTTCTCAGCTCAGGCTTGTTTGGATAATCAGGTAGTCCTTTAATAACTGCAATACAAGTGTAGAAAATATAATTGAGTTACGATGGAGTAGTTAGTTTGTTGAAGCAAATTAACCCGAGGACACCGCGCTGCGAAATTAAGCCTTTAAATTTCGTAGTAAATCTGTAATCCAAATCACATAGTAGCATAATCCCATATAATCGTGAGTGACAAAGGTACTTGTTCGACAAGTATTCCACCTGTAGATTTATTCAATGCATGACTTGGATAGTACTGTACAATAGTGGGTGATTTAAAACTGAGCTATCCAACGTTTATCTTGCCAATTTGAATAGACTTTGGTTCCAGTACAATTGGCCAGCACATGGGTGTTCTTTGAAACATTGTTTTGCACACCTTGAATCTCGAAGGTAGAGGGTTAGAGGTGTAGCAGAAGAGCCCCTACTGTACCACGTTGGTTAATCCTATAAATAAATCCCTTTTACCTTTTCTTATCTGTCTCAGACACATATGGTCAAACAAGTGCCATAAGATTTTTAATGGGAAAAGTTAAAGTGTACTAACAGGATAATTTTTAATTTAAGTATGTTTTAAAAGATGTCTTTGCGGTATGAAAGAAAGAATATCTACTGCAATAAGATTGCCTTATTAGCAGAATTAACGAACACATGTTGTCTGTGGAGGTCGCCATGTTTGGCATTGGTGACGTTGCTCGGCATTGGTGACGTTGTATGACTTGAGAAGACAATAGACAAAAACAGGTGTCTGTGGAATGTCTGGAGTACTCCCGGAGTACTCCTGGTCATTAAATCCGATTATATAGTGTGTCCAGTAGAAAATCACTATCGATCGCTTAACAACTGAGACGAATTCTTGAATAGGATATAACTGAAAAGGTTTGGTTGTTTCATTCATTGGCTACTTTCTTCAAGACACACTATGTACTACATACCATCGTGATTTCTATTTTTCACGTGGACTGATCAAAATGGCTGCAATCACACGGAAGACATTATAAACGTTTTACTCTGTTATCAACAATATAGTGTCATTTTTCTGATTGAAAGACATTCATTTTAAACAAAAATGTATTTATAATATTTTGAAGCAAAAATTATATTAGCCTGGTATTTCACTTTAAGTGTTACCTGTTTTTTTTTTTTTTTGCATAGGGTCGAATGTTTGCCATTTCCCTGATAACTAAAACATAAATGAAAAATAAGCCCCAAATGGGTCGATTGCATAGACCTGATCTTATTTTAACAAGCAATATACGCGAGATGATGATGATGATGACGACGACGACAATGATGATGACAATGACGATGACGATGATTACGACGACGACGATGACGATGATGATGATAATAATAATAATGGTAATAAAACGGTTTTGAAGATTTAAAAACATTGTCATAGATCGTCACGTTGACTCGTAGATTTGATTCACATGAAACGTTATAAGAATGTATGTTCTCAGTCATGAAATCAAGTTTGGAAATAAATTAATTACTGGAGCCAGAGTAGAGTCGGATGCTTCGCTTTTGGTCATGTAACCACACAAAAATCCTACTCTTAACACATGAAACCCCTAACTTTTACATTCGTTTTAGCACACAAAGCACTAGTACTTAGCATGAAATGAAATCATGAAATGTCTTGTGGTTCTTCAACTTCTTGAACATTTTTATCCCTAAGTGCTAACACGTACGTGTTTAGTACTGCAGTACAGCAGTACAGTATAGTCACTTTGCATCAATGCATTATGGGTTTGGTTCAAAACATCTCTGACACAATACAAAAAACTTGTGTGAACAGTTACACACAGACTCATTAATGGAAAATCTCCTGACGGTAATGTGGTGAGTGAATAACTTTCTGAGACAATAGAAATCGTTCATTGATACAGCAACCAAATGTCTCCCCCAACTTCTTGTAAGACCAGACATGGGCAATTACCAAAATCAAGCAATGATAGCCACTACAGAGTGCGTGTAGGTTCGTCCCACAATGCAATTCTTCCTATACAATTTTTGAACTGGTTGCACTGAGTTTATATAGTGCAAAATTACTTTAAATTATTTTTACTTTAATTAAAAATTGCAAGACGGCGTGAGTTCTGTTCATTTAAACTCATGGACAACAGTACAAAATTGTATTGGAAGAATGAATTTCTGGAAAGAAACCTACACCTCCTCTTAGAACGGGGGAGGGGGGAACTTTCCCATCTTGAAGTAGCATATGTAAGGCTGTTAAGAATCCCCTTTTCAGCATCATTGTCACTCAAAGACCCAATATTTTTTTGTAATATTTTTGTTTGTACTTATATTTTGGGAAAAGTTACCACTGTCACCCATAGAACTATTTTGGGGAGAAATTGGAAAATTCTCACCCAAAGACCTTCTATTTTTTTTACAAAATTTGCAAAATATCAAAAAACTAAAAAATTAAAAATTTTTGAAAATTGCAAATTTGTCACGCGGAAAAACCCTATATAGTTTTTATTGTGGCAATTGTGGCTGTCTCTCACGCAAAGACCCCTTTTTTTCAGTTCTTGTCACCGAAGTGCCCCTGGGTTGGAAGCGTGAGTAATATCTCTTTCATATATGAAACTCTCCATAATAGTTGTGATCCCTGCAAGCATGTAACCTGGACAAGAGCATTTAACTTTTGAGACTATACCACAATGTCAGGCATTTCCACAAGGATAACAAATAGGATACAAATCCGTAATACAATCTGTTTGCCTCGCCTCATAATGTTTACCGGAGGTAATAAATAAAATAAAATGTCAATCCTATACTATAAAGACAAACTTCGCATGTTGTTTTCCAGGAGGCTGACATGTGACCAGGAGGTCGCCATGTTGACCGCAATGTTAGAATGTGTACGTCTGATTCAGGTGATCCCTTCCCGTCGTGACTTGGATTGCTCGGGATTTATGTATTCAACATTGTTCAAAGTGTAGAGATAAAATTTCCATGGAAATTGCAAAAAAAACGTGTTTGTAAACAGTATGTAATTACGGTGGGGCGAACAAATACTAAATACGTAAATTTAATAAAATTGAGGGTACCTTCGTTCCCGGGTATGTAGTTATTATTCATGTTCGTGGCTTAATTATGACATGGCTCCAGTGAGTTTGACCTTTATTCTATTTCAATGTAAATTATTTATTTCTTGGTGATGGACAGAGAACAAGAAGGGCTACTGCAAAACAGTTCCAAGATTGATGAAGATACGTTATTTTACTTTCATTTGAGATGTCCTATGATGATCACCAACGTTAATATTTTGGTGCAAAAAAATTCGTTTTTGACCTTTTGTTTCCGTTCCAAGACATTATCAGTGGCAGGCCTGATCGCGTGGGGGAGGTTGGTAAGGTTAAAGTCTGTGTACATGTTATGGTGCGGTTTACTGGTGCACACTAATTTAACTCACCAAGCAAAACATTTGGTTGCTTCACGATCATGTGTTATGCAAATTCAAGTCTTTGTGTCAATATGTGGGATGGGAACGTCCTGGATAAAATTACCAAACAACGGGCCACAAACAATAAGTAATAGGAGCTTATTAAACGATCGTCATGGAAGGCTGACTTGAAATGTTTCAAAACGGGGGGGGGGTTAAGGTTTTTAAAAACATGTAAAACATGATAGAGTGTACGTAATTCCTATATTCAAAAAGGAAAAAAAAACAACTTATGTTGTTTTTTTATTTAAGCATTTTATTTCTGGTTCTGGTGCAACATGGATGCAAAATTGGTACTCTATTGTTTCACAAGGGTGACATTAAACGTGAAATGCGGTTTGTTAACATGGTGTATAAAATGCAAATAGTCATGTGGTTACTCTCACACACAAAGCTGTTCGAGGATAATGATTTAATTACATCACATATCAATTTAGGCCTAGCTAAAATGTGGTATAGTCAGTGTGTGAAGGCATCCGATGATGGTGTTACACTCACAGGATTTTGCAGAGAAGAAATTTTGATATTGGCTAGCTTAAAACTTTTCTGTACTACACACCAATAAAATATACATTTATTAATAGTTGGGTTGTTTAGAATTGCGGATGAAAACAAAAACCCATTTCAAAACACGTATAGGCCTCCCAACAGTTGCCGGCTCAAGAAAGGGGCCAAACGAGTTAAAAAGGGGAATATTTTGGCGCATTAAAATACGTAAATCGATTACAGTCAACTATCATGACTATGATGTAAGTGAAGTATACAGAAGGTCTATGAATGTTAATTGTTAAGAAGACTTGCACGTTTTTAACTCTTGTTAAAGCGGCAATTTAAAACTAGGTTCATAGTTAGGACATGACAGAGTAGTAAACTTTTAGGGTCATCAAAAGTCCGTTTAAAAGGTTTCAGTCCAGTGCAATCGTGCGTAATATGTTTAAATGATATGTTCACCCTTTGTCATATATACACCATGGTTTCAAACCCCAAACATCTTTTTATTAAATCCGTTAAATCTATGAGATGAATAACCTAACAACTATTTTAAACAATCTGGTCCCATTGCAGAGAGGTTGGCGAAGCCCTATCTGGAGATGTTGCTCCCAGAAGTGGCGGACTGCCAGGGGGAGGACATTGGCACATCCAGCGATTGGGCCAACAAAATCACAAAATTTTGGCAAAAATTGGTTTGGCAAATCTACAAATTTTTGAATTGTTTTCTCCGAGAAGTCATTCTTCCCCCCCCCCGAAATTTCACTAAAAGAAAAACAAAGTCTGGCGCCGGCATGCAGGGAAACAGATACAGAATGGCAACCAGGAGCAAAGGTATATAAGAATGCCCGTGCACCATCGCAGGCTCTATAAGCTCTGTGCCCGGATAGTAGGACAAGTAGCAAGAATTTGCCACAAATATGTTTAATTTGGTTATAATTTCAGTTTGAAAAATATATTCAAATAACTATTTTGTTTGTATTTTGCACGAAGCGCAATTAAAATTGAATATCACCTCGATCGGGAACACCGTATGAAAGTGATAGCATGGGTTTCGGGCTGGTGTTTTCAAAGCTTAGGGGGCATTCGGTGATTAGAGGAATGTGTTCAAAGAGGGGTTCTTGGGTGAAAGGCAGCCAAGATGACCATAAATTTGCTCAATGTTAAAAAAAGGGGTCTTTGGGTGACGTTTGTCAACATTTTCTAAAAAAGTAAAGCTCTTTGGGTGAAAGATTTCAAAATTGTAGAAAAATGGGAATCTTTGGATAAAGGACAGTAAATTTAAAAAAATATAGGATCAGTGGTGACAATGTGTTAACAGCCCAAATACGCGTCATATCTAAATGGGGACCCCCCCCTTCCAAACATGTGTAAATAAGGAGTATGTAGAATCCTCTATGGATGCTGGTCCTATCGGCGCCCTTAGAGAAGGTACCCCTGCAGGACACAGGGCCCAGTGGCCGTAGGCAGCAGTTCTGAGGGGGCACCAATGCGTCGCGTTCAGGGGAAAGTCAACCCGGTCCGGGAAGATTTCGTCCCGATCGGAGGGTAGCGCCCACAAAAACCCTACTGTTTTTTTTTGAGTATTCTGAGAGGAGGCAAATTCCCAGTTTTTGGAAAAGTTTCCTCTCAGGGGGTCAAAAAGGCCAACCTTTTCCGGTCAGAGGGGCTAAAAATACGGCTTGATTTAGCTATGATTTTTGCAATTTTTTTCCCGGCCAAAGTCGTCAGGGTGGGGCAAACCTGCCCCCCTGCCCCTACCCCGCCTCTTCGCCACTGCCCAAAAACGACTGATTTTTTCATGATTTCCCATCAAAGGTGACAAGTCACGATTTTACCTCACACTTCTTCCCAAGAAGAAAATGAGCGGTCTGGGGAGCAAATGTTCACCTGAACCGGCTTCATAAGGCTCATTTTGAGATAGGGGCCAAAAATCTTGACAGCTCTTGACCTAACACATTTGAGAATACAAAGCAAATAAAGGAGGAAGGCTGAGAAAATAATGTCTCTGAAGTTTTGCGTTGTGAAGAGTGATCAACCGTTTATGAACGCTCACATTCAAATCAGCTAGCGGTGGCCCGCGCGAAGCGCGGGCAAACCGCTAGTTTTAGATTTATAAAGCGCCTTTCATAATGTATCAAAAGCACTTTACATTATCCCAACTGCCCACTGAATATGTCAGCTGCCACAAAAATACCCAAGGCATACTATTACCTTTGGGTGGCACCCATTGGATTATACTCCTATCCAGAGGATGTATTGAGTCAATCCCACAGTGCACCAGTTTTGGGAAATTTCACCTCAGTAGGGTCATGTGATCCCACAAAAATCCTATTCTTAACACATAAAAATCCTGAATGTTCATTTTAGCCTACAAAGCATTTAGTACTTATGGAATTTTTAGCCTGATCATGAAATGTCTTGTTGTTCTTAAACTTTTGGAACACTTTTTATCCCTAAGTACTGACATGTGTTTAGTACAGTACAGTATAAGCACATTGCAATGCATTATGGGATTGGTTCAAAACACCCCCTGACTCCTATCTACCGGTACTTCCCATTTTGCACTTGGGCGAAGAAAGGGGCAGGGGAAAGGCAATCGTGCTTAAGTGCACAACATATTGAAATTCAAAACCATTGCAAAATCATGAGGGGGTTGTTCTAACCACTTGCCCTCAAATTAAACTGAGTCCTTGCCATATATTTTGCCGCTTCCATAACCTGATCTTAGACTTCATTTTTCAATCTGTAGTACATGTACTAAGTGTTCATTCAGACAGTAATGATTAAAATCTGATTTTGTCCTTATAAGGGTTAGGTGCTTTTGGTCTAATCACTCCTAGGCCTAGGGTATTATAGGATACCTATACTCGTTAAAGAAATGCAAAAATCTGATTTTATAATGATTTTTTATTGTGCCAACTGCCATAGGCATCACACTGTCCACTGTTGTCTGTTGTTGTTTCTGTGTTGTTGATGTGAAAAAGGGTTAAAATTTGCCTGTAAATCTCTGCATACTTCAATGGATTTAACACTCTGGTTTCATCCTGCTTCCGAAAACTAGTCTTTATTCCCTCCACAGTATGTACGATAAAGTGAATTGAAATAAAGTACTGCGTGACAACTAAAATGAGCACAAATTGTGTTGCTGTGGCGAAATACTAATACCTCCTCCGCCTCAATGGATTTAAACCAAAATTGAGTCATAGATGCAAATATGGGATCCCTCATTATTTGATGAGGTCAAAGATCACATACCAAGGTCAAAGTTCATGTGGTGAGGTCAAGTTGTAAGATAGGTGAAAATATAAAATTGAACTCAATGAAAAGTTGAAGTTCAATTGGAACCAAACTTTGGGTTTATGGAGATAGTGCAAAACTCTCATTGTTAGGAGGTCAAAGGTCTCATCAAGGTCACAAGGTCATATGGGCCTATCAATTCACAAACCGCGACGGGAAGAGACACAAGCGGTCCGAGGATTTTGTGCCGAGGTATTTTTTTTAGTTGTTTAGGTAACATACAAGATTAACTTTGTTAGAAATGGTAATCCTCAGATAGCTCTCTGTTGTAGTTGATTTTAAATTACACAGTCATGAGATGTGTACTTGTACGGGAAGTGTGTAGTAAAAATCAATTGCTCTTGCCCATAGATTGGTCAACTAACGTGAAGTTTAATTAAAAATTATTCTATGGTCAGACTAAGGAAATTATATTTCACATACAGGTATGTGTTCCCTTGAGTTTTGTAAGGTGATAGGTTAGTTTTGTCTTGTGCTTTTTTTGGGTGTGTGCATGCATTCACGCTGTGAGTGCGTGCAAGAATCTGTTTAATGAGTGCTTGTGTAGGTAGTGTGTGTGTGCATATTTGTACATGCTATGCATAATTTATTACAAAAGTAGAGAGAGAAAGGGTCTATTACTAATGTGTTTGCATTCTGTTCTCGCATTTTTAGCTTCCCTGCATAAGTTCCCGGTCACTGTGACTCGAAAGCAGGTAAAGACTAGTTACTTTAACCATGAGGTTAGTCTACCGGCTGATGATTTTATTGTTAATACAGATTGGTTTTTATAATGTAATTTAGCCAATCAGGGACATGGAAAAAAGAAAGCTAGAGTTTTGTACGTGTTATCAGTGGCAAAGCCAGCTTTTTTTCAGGGGGGCAGAGGGGGGCACACACATTTTCAGGGGGGAAAGCATAGGGGCGCCAAAATTTTCGGCACGCTACGCTCGCCGGGGAGACCCAAAAGTTTTCACAGTCGGATGGGAGATTGTGAAGGGGGGCAACCGACTATAGGCATACCGTCACACATGAGTGCGTAAAAAAGTCATTTTTAAAACCCATTTGAAACTATCAACAAAAAAACATAAATCAATAAAAAAACAAACCATTAATATTTTAAAAAATTTGTTAGATAATAAAAATTGAATGGCCTATGTGTTTTATATGTAAATTGACACATTTGCAGAAAATAACTAATTTTTCAGGGGGGAAGATTCCCCACAGGGGGAACCTGCCCCCCCCCCCCAGGCTACGGCCACTGAATGTTATAGGGGACTATTTTGATTGGTTACTTGGAGATAATATCATGCTTATATTGAAATAAGTCAATCAGAGATATTGTAAGAAAGAAGTAGGACCTCAGGGTGCAGTGGCGTAACCAGACTTTTTTTGCAAATGGGGGGGCAAGAAGGGGTGCCAAGGCATTTTTTGAGGGGGCAATATTTGAGTTCTCTCCAGAGGACACTGTACAAAAAGTCAGTTCATTGGGGTGGATGGGGGGGAAAGGGGTTGTTTGGGGGGCTTCTTGTGGCCCCCCCCCCCCCCCACGCTGTTACGCCATGGTCAGGGTGTTAAGACCACCTGTTATTCCCATTTCCTCAGAGACAAAATCTGTTTGGAACCTCACAAACACATTCTAATTTTACAATTAAACCTTTAGTGGTAAATTGATGGGTGTTTGTATGGCGAATATGGAGCAATCTGGAGATGTTTTGCAAATTGAGGCCAGTGGCCTCATTTTTAAATGTCTGGTGTTGCCTTTATGTTAGCAGTAGTGTCCGCGATCTTCCTGTGAATGTTGAGTCACTATTGAAAACATTTTCAGATTATCTTGTATTTTGGCTTGTCATCCCTAAACTTGAGAAAAACAAGCAACATTATGGACTTCTTGACAAATATAATTACCGTCAACCAGGGTTCATATGGGCGTTCTGAGTAATGGTTTGTGGTGGCTTGCAAGAGGACACGGCTACATTTTTGTGATATCCTAAATGCAAACATTGCAAGGGTTGGTGTAAGATGTTTTTGTTATATACAGTATTAAATTCCTACTTGTAGCCAAGTAAGAAGTCATTCATATTATTAGCAACATTATTAGAAATTAAACTTGTAAATATTATTTTTAATTAAACTATTTTGTATTATCAATAATATTTGTATTAAGATATTTGTTAGTGATTTATGTAAGTGTGTGCTATGCATAGTGTTGAAATAAATTATTGGTAATTTTGTAATTAGATTGCCTTGAATTTGTTCTTCTTGATACATACGGGGATTTCATTTCTCACATAAAAATTGAATGACAACTCACCCTCAAAAAAACAGGAACATTTTGGAAAATATCATTATGGTTAGCCCTTTCGGACTATGGCCAAAACCAAAATTGCCCGTACAGAAAAAAAGTTTATCACTGATAAACTTTGATTTTAAAATCCGACACAACCCCTTTTCAAGTTTGGTTTGTTGATAGGGATTGCCTCCGAACGTCTGGAAGTAGGACCCCGCTCCAGAGATGAGGGCGGTATGGCAGCCAAAGCAATTAATCCCAATAACAGACTAAAACCGATTACTCAATGAACTTTTAACATTGGCACGGTATATAGAACATGATGAGGTCATTGTGCTGTATACTTTTTGGAAGGTTATGAATGATTAATGAGCTTCATTTGGCATTTTGAAAAAAGGCATTACTCCACTCTACAGACTAAATCAATTAATCAATGAATTCTAACATGGCATGGTAATAGACCATGAGGTCATGTTGTGTATATTTGGATAGGTTGTGAATATTAATGAGCTCCTTTGCATATCTTGAAAAATTTTTGTTAATCCACTCTTACAGACTAAAAACGCTTACTCAATGAACTTTTCAAGGCAATTGGTTGAGTGAGTGATAGTTAGAACATGTCATGTGCTGTATATTTTTGAACCGTAGGAAGATAATGCGGCTAATTGAAATAATTTCAATAGAATGTGAGTAAACCATAGTTATTGGGGCCATCTTAATTATGCACCATGTAATTTTTTTTTTTTTTTGGTGAAAACCCATGTTTGTCACTTCGAGTAATCAGTGGCGTATCTTGGGGTGATCACAGGGTGCTACCATGCTTCGGAATTGGAATTGTGTCGGCTCAAAAACGCATAGGAAAGCTGTGATCCGGAGCGTACTGATTTATTGGGGTGGCGGGACTTCGAAAAAGTGGACCTACCCCCTCCCAAAACTCATCCTATTTTGGATGTTTGGACTTTTTGAATATCTCATCACCAAGAAGTAAAATTTCTGTTAAATTTCCTTTAAAGTGGATCTTTTGCCCCTTTGCCCTGATTACTTACTCTTGATCTAGTGGGCTATTTGGAGACCTACTTCCACGAAGGGGTCTGTCTACCTTCTTGGCAAGGCTTAGAACTTTTTGATTCCCCATCCAATGATACCTGAATCTGCAGTTGATTTCCACATTATTTATTAAGAAAAAATGTTGATCCACTAGCTCAAGACTCATTGGGAAGTTGACCTTTGTGGAGCCCTGTTTGACCTTTGACCCACTTGTTAAATTTTTACAATTGGTCAGAGTTTTTCCATTTCCACAGTATCAATTCAGATGGTAACAGTGATCAGTAAGTGTTAGAAAAGGGTGGACTTAAGGAGGTTGGGGTCAAAGGTCATGTAGGTGCAAAATTGGGTCAAAATAGGTTACATTTTGGTTAAAGTTTTGCAATAATTGAGTTTCCCCATTTACAAATATTGCTGCAATTCAAACGCCTTGGCAACAATGATCATTTTGGTGGGATGGAAGGGTGCCGACCTGAAGAAAAAGTGAAACAATTGGTATATTTTTAGATTTGTCAAAAGCATTTGACACGATTAATCATGATACATTACTTCATAAATTAAGTTATTATGGATTTCGGGGAATTGTGTACGACTGGTTTAAGAATTATTTATCCAATCGAAAACAATGTGTATGGTATAATTCTGGGCAATCTCATTTTAAAAAGCTAACTTGTGGAGTTCCCCAAGGATCGATACTGGGGCCATTACTCTTTATATTATACGTAAATGATATTACTAATACTACAGATG
>JAMKCH010024122.1:0-27544 GCA_023653785.1 Ophioderma brevispina | reverse complement strand
CTAAGGTAATATTTTTGCACAAATACAGTATGCTCAGCGTCCATAAATTGCGAGAACTAAAGCTGAAGTTTTCTGTAAAATTAATTTAAAATTCAATATCGCATTGTTTTTTCAAGTGGTCTATGGTTTTATGGTTCTATGATTTCACTTTGGCTCCCAAGTTTCATTGTAGGTTAAAACCATGAAATCAAAAAAAAAAAAAAAAAAAATTTTTATTTGGTGTCTTTCGGTCTTTGGGTTCGCAAATTATATCACTTTTTCGGAGAGACCTCAAAATTCTGTCTGGCCGATTTTAGCCATACAATGTGGAGAGACTGACACCGACGTATACCATAACTCATTATAGCAAACACAATTCACGCATGCAATTTCAGATGGTATCGATTTCTTGTCGACAAAAACATATCAGTTTGAATAAAACGGTCTATTGTGTAACATAATTAAAGGTGCTTGTTCCGATTTATGTGTATTGTGTTCTCTACTTGATATGAGAGCCTGGCACTTGCACATACACCCCACCAAGTACCGTGGGAAACAAACTTGCGGTTTTGATGGTAGACGCGATAATGCATATTGCATAGCCCTATTCAACACTGTGCTAATATTGATGGTTAACCACTAAAATGCGTGAATTTTTGCACAAATACAGTATGCTCAGCGTCCATAAATTGCGAGAACTAAAGCTGAAGTTTTCTGTAAAATTAATTTAAAATTCAATATCGCATTGTTTTTTCAAGTGGTCTATGGTTTTATGATTTCACTTTGGCTCCCAAGTTTCATTGTAGGTTAAAACCATGAAATCTTGCTGAACCAAAGTAAATTGTGGTCTTAAACCAGCCATCTTGACTTTCTAATTTGGTAAATTGAACATTTTTTTTTCACTCAGCATTTTTTTTTTTTTGTAATCTCCAAGAGAATATTTTATAATCCTTCAATTATTCTCCCACCTTCTATTGTTTAACAATAATTTGGTGTTAAATGTTTTTACTCAAATCACTGCTGAAGACCATGTTACTCTGTAAATGATGCATCCTTGTTTGGCTCAAAATCGGCCAAACAGGATTTTTATGTCTCTCAGCAAAATAGGCATAACTTCTTCCTCCAAAGTCAAAATGACACCAAATAAACGTTTTCTGACAGCCTGTTTATCCCTCTATATAACCAAACCAAAAATTTGAGCAAATTCTCAACTATTTTAATTATTTTTTTTTTCGGAATGTAGGGTTTTTTTTTGACTCACACTGTATATAGTATCAAAATATGCGTAACTAATTTGAACATGTTTCTTTACATGATTGAAATTCAATCGATATTTTATGGGACATTTTATAAAGTGTTGGGTGGGATTTGCTCCTTGGGTTGATATGTGACAAATATTTCTTTACTAGCGTTACAAATTTATTTAAAATCGATGAACACGACTCAATTACACTAAGTGAACATACATTTAGGTAATAAATACACCACTTAATTTAAATAAGTTGTATAATATGGATAAATATGTGGTGAGAGGCGATAAGAAGAGGGTTAACGTGTCTGATGAATACCGATGCATTAATAGAAACCTGGTTATTGTTTATATAGCATTAATGTTTTTTCCAATCAAGATGCTTGTCAATATATACCCACGAAGTAGTATGACCTGCAGAAACTATACACTCACGAATTTAGTATGACCTACAGAAATCACGAATATTGAAAGAATGGTAACTGAAGTTGTGGTTCCTCAGAACCTAGTAGACCCTTTAAGATGCTCTTTATATCAAGATATTGGTATCGTGGGCAAAACACACAATCATTCACAAAGAGAGGAAACACTAAGGAACCAAAACGTGAACCTTGAGGAACATCGTGGGTAACTAGCAGCATATCAGAAAAGTGAGAATTGAAATAAACTGTTTCTGTCATGAAAACAATTAGTCAGTAGGGTAAGATTATTCTATACTCTTTGTTGCAAATAACATGATATACCTATACGATATTCAGCCTTCTCAATTGTGTAAAATATATTGCTTTTGTATTTATTTGATTTTTTTTCTTCAAATAGACGTCTTTAGCATATATCAAGCTGAACTATTTTCTTTCATGGAGATTATTATAGACAGTAATACAAGGTTTAAGATATTTCTTGTTGTAAATAATGATGTACGTACTGGTCCTAGATATCATTCTTGTGGTGCTGAATTTTACTCAGGCTTTTTTTACGAATAGACGATTTGGTCCAACGAGCAGAATACAGCCTGTATTAGGCACTTCAGGTGGAAATTTATATTGGTATCTAGAGTAAAATACCCACCATTTGATAGAGGGGGTCAACTGCAGCACGTAACATTTCGAATTTTCAAAATCGGATCTACGGTTGCAGAGATATTTCAATTTTAGTACTCGTACATCGAAGCAATTGGGAGACCATTTGTCAAAGGTCAAATCTTTTATTTTCTTTATTTTCTTATGGCACCATCAAAATAGCATCTTTATGTACATAATAAATTATATATTAAAAACTATACAAGATACAGACTAGAAAATTTCAGCATATCTTCCTGATATAAGCAGCTTTATACATATCATATAAAGAAACATCTATCTTGCGTAATATGGACTAATTTACATAGGAAATGATTAAAAAATGGGTACATGTCATGTTTTTTAAGGGTGCATCTACCCTTATTTTGAGGTGTTATTTTATTATTACAGGGTAGAATTAGTTGAAGTATTGGAAGTATGGCTTGTTATATATCATTACAAAGCATATTGACTGAGGTTTCAGAAAATTATATTTATTTGTAAATTTCGATACTCATATGCAAATGAGCTGGGGTCAAAGGTCAAATGTGTTGAATTTGGGTAAAACAGAATTGCACATTTTCCCCCCAAAATTAGTACTAATACGGTCTTTTTTTAACCAGTTGTCTGCTATTCAGGTAAGTTACATGGGTCAAGCTTTGCAACCTAATGGGGAGACATTTTCCATTTTTATCTGTGTGTTGTCATGGCAACCCATTTCTTGAAAAATTCAATTTTTCTTCCTGGATTTGACCTTGAAGGCTTATAAAAGATCCCTCCCATTAAGTTGCAGAGCATTATAAAACCTACATTTGTGCCAATTTTGGTGGTCATACACCATTTGGAAGTGCCAAAATTTTGGGGGGAAAATTTCCAAGTTGCCGAAAATTGCAAAAAAAAAGATATAGGGCAATTAAGTTCTAGAAACACTTATTTAATTTTATTTATAAAATGTATTGCAGTTTTTGATTTGAAAATGTCAAATTTATTATCTACATTAATTATGCTAAATTATAAATACAAAATATCAGGAAATAATCAACATAATTAGCCAAAATTAATTTATTTTGGCATTTTCTTAAATAGCACTGCTTGAAAAACAATAAGATAAAAGTAAATATAGCTGCTTGAAAAACAATAAGAAACATAAGAAATAGTATTTACTTGCATGGTACAATGCACTTTGATCAACTGTAGCATCGGAACGGAATGTCCGATTTTCACCAAATAAAAAGTGAAATAGATCTGAAAGTAGTGAGAATTCAGAAATTAAGTAAACTCAGAAATTCTTGCTCCACAAAAAATTGAGGGTAGATGCCCCCGTAAGCATTTTTTGTAGAAAATTAACAATATCTTAAGGTTTCCAAAAATAGTGGTCTCCAAAAATCCCCGGGGGGGGGGTGCACAGTGATGCATGTCTCTATGTAATGGTTTTAGTTTCTCACTCTCCTTTGCTGGATTTTCATACTAATTTGCATATTTTCCTAAACATGTGAAAAATATACAATTTTCCAAAATGGTGTACTATAACACTGTAAAGTATTGGATGCATAATAAAACTTGTCACGTGCGATATAACCCCTAAATGAACTATTAGCTTTTTTCAGGAATAAGCC
Organism: Ophioderma brevispina; assembly: GCA_023653785.1. Lineage (NCBI taxonomy): Eukaryota > Metazoa > Echinodermata > Ophiuroidea > Amphilepidida > Ophiodermatidae > Ophioderma > Ophioderma brevispina. The sequence goes on along the minus strand of JAMKCH010024122.1, from coordinate 23,642 downwards.
CCATCAATAAGCACTTTTTGATATAATTTGCATAGTGTTCTTAAAAATTTGCATATTTTTCTTAAAAATGGTGTCTATAACACGGTAAATTATTGGATGCACAATAAAACTGAGCAAGTTCAATTTTTGTGTGTATAACCCCTAATGAATTATTAGCTATTTCCCTCCTTCCCCCTCCCCTCCCCGTCCCAACGCCACAAAATAGGTCTGTAGGCCACTGTGAACACTCCCTTACTATGAGGTGTTGTGGTGTAGGGGGGGGGCCGAACTCCTTCCTGCAACTCTTGCTACTTATGTTTAATACTACAAAACTAGAACGAATCATTTGTTCTTGTATGCCTACGAAATTAATTGTTCAAATGGAGTATTGCCACCCCACTTTGAAAGTTCATGTCACATGAAGAAATGAACTCAAAAAGGTCTTTCTGGAACGTATTTGGTTTGAACTCTATTCGTAAAAGTGGATTGTGGGTAACCAACAGGCAGTCAAGACGAGCGCTCTTCGTTCACCAAACTAATAACATAATGTGATTCGTAGACGTATTACGTAGCATCCTTCACAAGCATCATACTCGTATCTTTTATTTTAGTGAACATGCGAAAGCTACTTCTTTCAAAAGCACGAGAAAGGAAAAAAATGCATGAAACCTAAACCGGAAGCGTGCGTCATTGTCAACTCAAGAGCTGTCAAACACAGGCGTAGGGCTGTTGTACAGCGTGCCAATGGCGAATATTTTTCCACTTACATTTCCGCGCGAGAATTTGCAACCAAGTACTTCTGGGAAAAAATATTTTATCTTTCATATGTACAGAATTTTACTAACTTGATATTAATGCAAAAATGATATACTTCGTATAAGAAAAATACTGCCTAAAAACTGTAAAATCCATAGCTTTTTGTCACACGGTAAATTTGGAAATATCAAATATGGCTGATAGCTGATCATCTAACTCTCGAAAAATTCAATCGGCGAATCGATCCCGATACTCAAACACGAACGGATTCTCCACCACTTTTCATTCATAAATCTGTATTTCGGATATTTTAACGGTACGAGACCTCCGAAAGTGGTGACGAGTGCCAAGGCTATATGTAGCGTGCAATATTCATGGGACTGCACAGTGCAGCAGCAAAGAGGGAACAATGTTCTTTCTTGAAATCACTCATCGATGGATACTTCGCCCTTAACGAAAAAAGTTGACCACGTTTCCTCTATAACCGTTTACGGAATTTGGATAGAAGAAGTTATAAACCTCATATATAGATCCCTGTCATCTGATCGTTAAAAGTGGAGGGCAATATAAAAATTCAACTCGCTTCAGAATTGAACCAAAAATTAACTATTCCCTGGGAGAGCGGGCATCCCATTCATGACCTATACCCGGACAAACCCCTTTCCCAACATATAGACTCTGCTGTACGGACTATATATCCATCCGTATATGAGTGTACAAGTGAAGCTGGTGTACGAGGATGAATATAAGCAAACGTAATTTGTTTACTCGTATGTGGGGAGTCTGTGCTGATGCTGTAGTGTAAAGTCCGATACAAACCGGGGATACAACCAAGAGCAAGGGAATGGCTGGATCGCAGCATCAGTAGCCTATTCATGCTTTGAGGTTGTTGTTAATGCTCGTACTTGAACATCCCCTCCTGATGTGTTTGACAGCGACTGTCATAGCTCCATCGGGCCCGGGGTCGCGCTATTGCTTTTTGGAAATAAATGGCTAACGGCCCAGGCATCGGCACCAGGTTACGGGGTTCGCTGGCAACGATTTTCGACCGTTTATAAGCACCTAGATCCAAAGATTTCTGCATAAATCAAAGACACATTGTGGTTTATAGGTGATTGTAACAGAAATATAAATTTGGAATATCACATTTAGATTCGTGATGTGTGTGGTTGTTTTCATGTGTTAGGGAATGCTTGAAGCGGTGATTGTAAAAGTTGCTGAATTCGGAGCTGCAAGGAAAATTGTACTAATCTTGCCGACAAAAAATGGCAAAAGCGATTACCGCGATCCGTTTGGACTCCAACTCACTTCCTCAACACCAGAAAGGTTGAATTGCTAATTCTTGACAAGTTTGGGACCCTAAGTTACACCAAAATTGTTTAACTCAGCATGCCGCCATGACAAACCTGGCCTAGCAGCTCTTTGAGCTACACATGATATAGGCCTGTGTTAATGACAAAAATCTATATATTCGTATTAAAACAAATAGTGACTGCTTTTTATTCGGATCATGGTTTGAAACTATAGGACCCTTCTTGGTGGCTATCGAAACATACTCTGCCCCTCGGCTTACGCCTCGGGGCTAGTATGGTTTCGAGATCACCTTGGGGCTATAGTTTCCAACCATGCCCCTCTAGCATCAATATTTTTATAATCATGCATGCTATATTTGAAGGATGGTGAATCTGTTCGCAGTATTATTTTGCTACATGCTTTGGTTTTCGGGGCCGGGGAACAACTCAAATAATTTCAAGAGTTGGTGAGACCACTCACAAGTCTGTTGTGCAGTGCAGCGGTTTGCGGTCACCGATTACGTAACGGGGGGATTAAACTGCCTACCTGTATGGAACCAATACACTGGAACTTCGCTCTGACCGACCTATGCGCAATCTTCGAGCTTCTAGAGGAAAGACGTTATGAAAAACTTCACGTGGTCATTATTCACACCTGGGGCGTATTATTTTTCATCAATGTCTCTTGGGTGGTTAAATCTTCCGATGTTACAATCCAATGGAGAGTCACCTGAGTAATGAAACTGCAATTGTAAAACACTGCCAGGTGAAGCAGGTGAAGTTAGTGGTTTTCTTATTATCGAGTGGTCGAGGTCGGTCATGCAAAGATTGACGTCCATATTGAGACGGAATTAACATCGGATCTTGAAATGTTGCCACAAAATAGCCCTCAACCACCACCCGTTCGGAGGAAAATTAAGCGCCAACAAGTAATATAGAAATGATAAAAAGCAGTCGTGACTGACCCCGAGACAACTGGTCAATAAATTACGCGTGAAAGCAGACAAGGTCATTCTTTTCAGATTCCGTCGAGTCCTTACGTACTACATACTAATCACCATTATCACATTATAATAGGGGACGACAAAATGACAATCATAGGCCTATGATTGAATTGGTCATGTCAACGTCAGCTCCAAATACAAAAAAAACGGTGGTCGAGTAATTATGATCAATCTTTCTGGCAGGGCACATATTAATCATGCACTTCATTATCATAATAATGTTTTGTGATGATTATAGTGAGTTAACCTTTTATTATTATAATTATGCAATTATTCTGTTTGTTGTGATCATTTGTACCATTTTATTATTATTGTATACTGTTCAACTTTTATTTTATCTTGTACAGCCACATATGAAGCCCAGAGGGCGATAGCTATGGCACAATAATAAACCCTATACCACTGCAAACGTCTCACGTCCTATTTCATTCACATCAAATTAAACATATTAGAGTGACATAACCTTCAGATATTCATCGTGTATTACCCGCTGTATGCAAGTGTTTATTTTTATTTTGGGGGTCAAATGTCCATTTACAATATCCCGCTTAGGCCCTAAACATCTCCAATATTTTTCTCCAATATCTCCCAAAACTAAGACATATTAGTTTTTTTTTTTTTTTTTTATTTGCATTGGAACATGCATTTCCAGTGTGCATGAGGTTTTTTTGAATATTGAGATCAAGATCATTAAGGGGTAAAAATACAATAAATTGTCTATTTGCTTTATGTATCTCCTCCTACAGATTACAATGAATAGTAAACGGTGATTCATGCATATGAAGCATCTTGAGACACTTCACAAAAGTTATGGGTCGAGAGGTCATCTGGGGTCAAGGGGGGCACTTCCTGTCTTAATGTTAAACAACTAAAAATTCTATCTATGTGTCAACGTAGCATGGCAACGTGACTCGTGCATATGAAGCAGCATTAGACCCTTAACAAAAATTGGGCTCTGCATGGGGTCAAAGGTCATTTAGGAGGAACTTCCGGTCTCAATGTGAAAAAATGCTAATATGAAATATTGCTGGTCCTGGCCTCAATGCATTGAAGCAGCTTCAGACCCTCTCCCCAAAATTTGGGTGTTCGGCATGGGGTCCAGGTCATTAAGGGCCAAAAAAGCAGCCGGCAGGTATGTGGTCCTCTGATGACAATTCAGATTCTATTACAACACAACAGCCTGTTTTCCGTGTGTTTACCAATCATTTTTCGAAACTTTGCACATAAGCTACAAGATGCTATACACATGCGTAAGTAATCTATTGGTAAGTAAAGGAATTGCAATCAAATAATTCTGGTTTAAAAAAAAAACATATAGACTCCACCCTTAATTCTTAGTTTTAAATGCGAACGTCGTGAATATTATCGAATACTATCCAATTTGTCATGCTGCGACACGGCCTTTTCCGGAAAGTATCTATCTTCGTCATTAAGGTTATTTTAAGGACCAAATACCCTAGTTTTAAAACACTTCATGTACTTGTAGGAGTGCATGCGGTTTTGACATTACAGCTAATTTTAAATCTAGTTCACATTTAAAATCGTCCTAGTTTTGCAATTTGACAAGAGTATCAAAGACGTATAATTTACAGAGCTAAAAATTGATCCTTCCAGGTCTTGATTTGCAACATCAATCTTTAATTTACTATAGGGAAAATTTCATCCCAGCTGGGTTGAGCCACTGTATTACATCAGGTGTATACATTTCTTTTCAGGTAGCGGCCGAGTAATGTGATTAGATGATACGGAACAATTATCACAATATACATCGATACATTGGGTTGTTTTATAACTATTACTATCTCCCTGATCACACTAGCAATCCATAACGATTTCGGTTTTGGGTAGTACCCCCCCCCGGCAACCAAAACGTTTTAAAACGTTTTGTTAGTTCTTAGTTCTTCTATTATTTTTTTCCGATCTTCATCTTATAAGACCTTGAAAGAACGTTTTAAAAACGTTTGGCAACCAAACAAGGTTCTGGATTCGTCTATTACATCTTCGTATTAATAAGACCTTTTAAAACGTTTTAAAAGGCGTTTTTGGCAAGGTTTTCATTCATCTATTACATCTTCGTTTATAAGACCTTTTAAAACGTTTTTAAAACTCCCCATGTTGTCATATTATACGGTTAGGGGTAACATATGTTTTGATATCGGATGAATCTACCAAATGTAATAAAATTCCTATAACGTGGTTGGCACAAACTCAAAAACCAACATATAGAAAAAACAAATCGCAATAACGTTTCATTTATAGGTCTATTTTGTTTATTTTAAGCGGCATTTTTATCAACGGCATTTAATTCTGTCACGCACGATGTGTATAAATTTCGTGGTAATGAAATGGGTTACTTATATGGTCATCACTTTTGAAAAAACGATACAACCGCTCTTCCTGCTACAACACGTCCAACCTATATAAAGAAATTACCCTTCTTTAGATGAGTCGTCCTAGCTGGGTGTGTGGTTACGTGTTTGGTCCTTCCACGCGAAGGGTCCAGGTTCAATTCCCAATACAGTGAGATAATTTGTGTCTGTCAAATGAACTTGTGTATATGCCTTGATGTAGATTTCCTTGCAATCATACCGCTCCGATCGTACGATTACTTTTTTTCTTTAATTATTATCGTTTAATTAGCAAATTAATCAACTGTTTTGGACTCTCATACGTTTTAGAAACGTTTTATAAAAGGTTTTTTTATTGGTTTTTATAACGTCTAAAACGTTTTACACGTTCCCAATAAAACGTTTTATGAACGTCCAAACCTTGTCCACAAAAAAACGGTCCTAAAACGTTTTTACGAACGTCCAAAGACCAACTTGGAACGTTTTTAGAACGTTCAGAAACCGTCCGATTGTTAGCTGGGCAATGGTTTGGCGGACAGTTCTCCCAGGAGGGGTCCCCAATCCCAGCACACGCCAAGGTCAGAAGGCCGGGTCGGTGGAGTGGCGCTCTACTTTGGCAGTTTTGCCGCAAACTCTTCTAGATATTGGACCGTCCACACGTGTATCTGATCGCCCATCAGTCAGAACTGATTGGGCAATATTAGGGGCCTACTCTTGGAACCTGGATCACCGGGCAGTCAAACGTGACGCCATGGCAGCGGACCGTTCAAGATTGATAACCTATGCTTAATCAGAGCTTTCTCCAGGTTACCATGATCTCCAAAAGTCCTTCGATGGGCCTCTGTCTCAAAACTGCCTGGTCCTGCTGGTACCCCCATTATGGCCACGGCAGCTGTGATTTCCAAGACCGCTAGATCTGCATGTAAGGGAACAGATCCATCTTCCAAAGGGAGGGCGGGGGGACCTGGTAAAGAGGTCTCCAGTCGACGCGTTCGTCCTAGTGCACCACCATGCTCGAACCTGTATGGGCTTCTGTAGACTGTTACACTGAGGTGGGATTTCAAACAGGACTGCCATGCTCACTGTACAGCAAATTCACTAGAGCAGTATAGGATTACCATGCATGACGTGCCGATAGAGAGTTCGATCATTGCAATTTCTGAGACCGTAGACCAGGTTGGCAATTTCCTCAAGGAAGTCTTTCAGGAGTAGGTTTAACTTAGTGTCCTGATTGTCCGAGGTTTCTTTTTTTACCGAACAGCCACGGCAGCCCGTAAGGGTCGGGTGATGGCTGACGGTTGATTTCAGCCCCTCGTGTTCAATCTGGTAAGGGTGGTTACGGATCGTCCCCGCTTCGTAGGCTTGTTCCGGAGTGGGGATTTGCCATTTGTTGACTTGCAATTCTAATGTCGGAACCGAAAAGCTTATTTACTTTTTAAAGTCTTCGGGAACTTCCTAGTGGCTGTGGATTTGGGGCTGAGGCTTGTGGCCATAGGGGTTCGGATATACTTGCCTTGTCTACGGACGAGGCCCACCATCGCTTTGAGCGCAATCACAAGGAGGCTCTTTCTTCTTTTTGGCCAAGAATCAGACTCTTTCTTTTCCCCCGAAACCGGTGTTTCTGCCACGTCTTACCATAGTTGCAGACGGGTTGCAGACAGCTCAGAGAAGCCTGCAGCAATGGACACAATTGATCTCGCTGATTTTCTCTTTCTCAGTGCATATCTGAAATGCACACAAAAACACCATGATTGGTGACTGGCTTCTGGTTAGGGTATATGATATGTTCGAGCTCACGCTTCCTCCTGGGCCTTCTGTGAAGAGGCCTTCATCCCAGACATCTTGGACAATGTCGGTTGGAGTTGTACTTCACCTTCCAACAAGTCTATTTGATGCATTCTTAGCAAGGAAGAGGTGGTGTCGCCGTCCAATTCCCTCTTGGCTGATCGACCTAACGCATCTTGACCCAGGAGCATTAGGGACTAATAGCACACTGGCTCACACATGGGCAGCGGGTCTGAGTGCCGATTGAAACAACAGGATGTGCTTTTTCCCTTAGCAATATGCGGGAAATAAAGCATACACCTGCTGTACGTGCACATATTCCACACAGCTGTTCTATGGTTATACAAAATTCCTTTAACTTTGACGATAAGTGAAGCCATATTGCGGAGGGCAAAATGTAACTTCACATGATTTCAATCGACGACTATTCAACGTGCGCCAGCCCACTATCAGTGTGAGAGGTCAGTGAGTATGCCCATTTCTGAAAAAAAAAATCATGGGCTTTGACTTAAGTGACCTCAGAAACCCCAGATGATCTCTGACCATAGCTTTTGTAAAGGGTATTTACTTGCCACTTAAAAACAATGGGTAAGTGATGGGGCCATACTTGAAAGTTATGAGGGACTATAGTCCTACAGGATGGGCTAAAAAGGATTTCTTTTTGACTGTGTTGTAAATGTGCAAAATAAATTTGCGATCCAAGAGCCTGACAGATGCTCCTGCATGGTATGGATAAAAGTTGACCTTGTAAACGAGACTATGAAACCAGTGATACATGCGGTATAAAACCTACTACTTGTAGCCCTAGGACTCTTTGTTTTAGTACGATTAGCTAATTCTGTTTATCCATAACCCTAACGTCCTTAAAGACACTATAGTGTGTTACACTGAAAGAGTAATTGTAAATTTGCACAAAAAGCTTAAAGTGAAGAATATTTTTTTTATTTTTTTTATATTCTTTGTTTTATGTAACTTAAAACTTTACAAGAAAATAGGAAAACGGCTACTCAAGGTTGGAATATCCATTGAATTGTCAGCAAAGCTGCTTTTCATTTCTTAGGCACTTGTACGTAACTTGCTACAGTACATGCAAAATCTGGTGTTTTAGGCAATTGCTCCTAGATGTACCAAGAATATACCGCTACTCCTTTTGTTGCGGTGATTCGTCATTATTTCCTCTAGGAACGTAGAATCCGGGCGATGATTTACAGCCATCAAAAAATATCATTTTGAAAAAAAAAAAAACCTTTAAACACACTATTATTGTAAAATGACCATGTCTCTACAAGTGACCAGGGGTCCTCCCTAAGACATTTTTTTCGAGCTGACCGATTTACAGATAAATTGTTCAGATGGTGTTCTGACTTTTAAATTGGCTTCTTTTCATACCAAACAATGTCAAAATGCCGTAAAATGGTGGGATTCTTCTTGATCGATAAGCCCTACGCTGTGGCCTACCAGTTAATGCTAATATCGCCATCTCTTGAATTTCAAGTTGATTTTTTAACACATTATTTGATATAGACCACTAACCTCCCGAAGTCCCTCAAGGACCGAACAAGTTGACAGCCATGTATAAATTTACGCGTTCAGACATTGTTGTTTGTTTACCTAATTGAAAATATTGACCGAAAAACCCAAAATTCACTGGATTCAGAAGTAACTTTAGTCAGGAAATGTTCTCTATTCGGTGTTTCTAAAAATTTGCTTCCAGCACCAAGCAACAAATCTTCCGAATTAATTTATTTGGTTTATGCTGTTGCCCTCTTCATTCCTTTTCAATGAAAACTGGTAAAAATAAGGATAAACAATATAATATAAGTATTAACAAGTACTTTTGTAAGAAAATAATGGCCGTGTTGGTGATGTATTCAGTTGCATTTATGTCAAAGCTGAGGTTTAGTTTGTTTTGTACTTTTTTGCAATAAATCTCCAACAAGTCAGCGCTCTACGTTTAGCTAGTCGTTGTTGCGGAACCGACGAGCAATCGATGGTTGAGTTTAAATCCTCCCTTGGTTTTAATATCATTGGCTGAATATAGGCTTAGCTCCTGTCAAAAGAAATGCACTAATTAATGTCGTGCTCTTTGGCAAAAAACTGTACAAAAACTTTGACACAATTTTGACCTAAAAAAACAAAAACAAAACGATTGAGCCCATATTTAGTAGTCGAGCTATGTGTTGCAAAATATTGGGCGGAACGCGTCGAGCCAATATTTTAAAAATTCAATGTTTTATTTTTTTTATTTTTTTTATTTTTAATGTTTTATGTTTTGCATCCAATTTTCCCACACTTATTTCTACCAACTAATACTGAAAAGCATCGCAAATTCTGAAACATCATCCTGTCTCGCAAACCGCATATATGTTTAACCCACGCCAGAAGCACTCTTGGTATAGCAATGATTATGGTTGAATATTTTTGTACCTCTATTTCGAAATAGAAGTCTCCAGCAAAAACATTGGTATGTTTGGCTTGCATGGATGCAGTTAGAGTAACAAGGCTAGATCGAACGTATGGAACAACGAATCAATGACCACGCAATGGTGGTGGTGGTGGTGGGAGGGGGTTAACAAAAGACAGACCTTCCAATTGGGTTTGTGTAGCATGATAGTCGGAGGAAAATATCCATTCACGATTATCACGTTATTATTAAAGCCTATATTTAAGTCAGACCATCTTTGAACTGGTCTCTTGTTAGTAACTCTTTTGAGTAAAGAAACCTTGTTGATTCTATTGTAGGAGATCGTGACCTTTCCTGTGTTAGATAACACAGCCCAGCAAAGTGTTTTTGGTGACTTTGGTTTGAGTGTTGATGTTAGGTATTTGTGGGTCACTGATACAAAAATAGCATTAGTTTTTGCATAACACGTAAAATTTTCACTCTATGGTATACCCCACTTCTGTTAAATGGGGTGTATTACCGGAGTCCAGAAAGTGTACGAATCACATGGAACTCATTTCAAGTTAAAAGGTAAATGCATATATTGCTATAATTAGATCCCTATATAAAGGTACACCAGATTAAGTCTTAATTTGGCAAGAAGACTTTTTTTTTTGGGGGCCTTAGCTGTTTAATGGAACAATTTCGTACGAATTTTTGTTGAAACCCCCCCCCCCCAAGTTTTTTCTCCAGGTGCAAAAGGCGTGATTGTGTCGCACAATTACTTTAGGGGGGTAACCGTTTTTACATCTTTTGAGCACACTTTAGCAACACATTTCGGACCCACCACCTACCTGAGGTAAAAGCCATCAAAGTTGAGGCGTGTGGGGTGTTTGGTGAAACATCACTATACTTTACTGTGTAAACTGGGTACACCATAAAATGCTCTCTCAGTAAAAGTTTTCATGTTATTGAACTTAAACTTCGTTTTTAAGTTAATGTGTGTTTTCCCTTTATTATTTTGGCCAATCTCATGACATTAGGATTGTTTGTGTGATTTTGTAGAGAAAATTTCAATTTCCTATACTTTTGCACACAAAACTGGAAATTCACCAAATTTTGGGAGGGCGCCGTGCATTATACATTATGCAGCAAATGCTGGAAATGTTGGGTAACTTATTTTGGTGTCATGGATAGAGAGATCCTAGCGTATCTATTGATACCAAAATCAAGTTCATAGGGGTTCGGTATGGAAATTATATGACAGTTCATAACCCTCCCCAGTTAGACTTATGTACAAACATTGCTTCTAATGACACGGGTTACTATCTTAAGTTGTTGTCTTCCTCAAATTCCAATAAATGTGCAATTTGTTAAGAACAAATCAAAAATATATCTCAGTCCTTGCTCCTCCAGACTCCTTGCTCATTGAGAAATATGTGTTTCTAATTATAGTGTTTCCGAGGTTTCACCATATGACATAGAAAAAATGACGTGATAGGGGAAAACTGATGCCATTTTTTAAATCAGCGATCCCGAATTAGTTACAACAACTCTAAAATCTAAGTCACCAGAAAAAAAGTTAAGTTTGTGGCCAGTGTATTGATGCAATCTGCTTGCCTTTTAAATCGTATTATTTCATATTCTGGTTTCCATGAGTGTCTTACTACCTCTGAGTAAAAATTTACTGATAGACTAAATCACTTCTTCAACAGCCTGTCTAATATGGGATCATTGTTACGAAGGTCAAGAAGTCATCTCGGAACATTCGTCTGGTCGTTCTAGAGAAAATTCATCAGATATCAATTTTCCATTGACATCTGTAGCCCTTCGTGGTTTTCAATTTGTGCGATAGAGAAACTACAAAACTACACTACCGGACAATTATTCTTATATCCTTGCTTTCTTTCAGAACCTTCATCTTTAATATCAGGTTATCAGTTATTTACAGCAAGGGCCCCAAGAACATTTCAAATATCAGCAAGTATCCAATACTTACGATTTTCTTCTAATCCTTCAATATATCCGTTGCTGCTTCACACAAATAATTGCATACTTCGGTCTAAAATCCAGTACATAGTAAGCCGATTCAATGGGTCGTAATTTAAACCTCAATATCATTCAATCAAAGAAGGTAACATTATATTCAGCCCACGGCAGTAGCTTCAGTGAATTGATGCAAGGATCAGCTTACGTCGTGTTAAACATGGCTTGGATAACACTTCACAAATTCCATCACATACACTTCGGTCTGAAAACACGATCGATACCCGTTAATTTACATAGACATTGACAGGAGACCTTAAGGTAAATTAACACACATGACACAACCGTTTACCCTACTACTTTGCTGAAACACAAACAAATTACATGCAAACGAACACTACGCTGCTGACGGTTGAATTGTAATTTAAAGAATGTCTAGAATGTCATTGGTCAGCAATGGGTTTTTCCGCGAATTGAAAATCTTGGCCGCCCGGTGTCAATCTGTTTAAAAAATATATTCTTACCACATCTGTTAAAGGTCCATGGTTTTTAAATTAGGTTAACTTTTGAAACGCTGGAATACCGAAATGCAAATACTGGAAACTTGACTGATATCAGCATATTAACGGTAATACAGTCTAGGATGATTAATATTGACGCGAGGTTAACGCGACCCAGAAAAGAGTCACCCCCTCTTAAAAATATCCTTGTAGGCAAGCAATGTTTATAGAGATTGTCACACACTGAACTTTTAGATTGTTTAAAGTATAGCCTTGTTCAATGCACGGTTGGATCGCTTGAAATCGATCGATTTCAATACAAAATAAACATTGAGGGTCCCCCAAAATTCTCCCCATTTTATTTAGGTACAAGGCGTACTTAAGAAGTTGGGGTCAAAGTTATCCGTAAGTTATGCAAAAGAAGTATAATATTTGATTACGGTCCAGCATAGTGTATATTCTATGTGCAAATACGCAGTTGACAACTGAATATTGAATATTCTGGGATTATGACAGGTGTATGTAATGTCTCCACAAGTAGTGCAGCTCTTTGATCCATCAATCGGATTTAGGCCAATTAAGATGTATAGGCGATGAAACAGTTTGGTGTTTGGTGGTTGAAGAACAGTTGAACCAAGAGAGGTTCTATATCGCTAAGAATCACGATGAGCCCAATGTGGGTGTACCCGTCGTTTGGGTGGGCATAACTTTGGTGGGGCAAAATGCGCTCCAGTCATTCGGGGTGTATTTCATCGCGGCCATCCAAACAGCCGTAACAGGCCGAAAGCTTTCAGCCACACCACAATTCTTAAGTCTAGCGGCCACTTCCAGGTAAATACTAAGGAAGCGGTTACCTAGTACTTAGTTCATTTTGAAAAGTCTAATGCCGTGGCCCGGCTCTAGGTGACTTTTTCCTGAAATGTCACTAAAAAGAATCTATGGGGAGCTTCTGCTGAGAATGAAGCAGTCGATTGGACTTAGAAGCGGTTAACTCGGGACGTAGTTCATTTTGAAGTTACCCTGCCGTGGCGGGCTAGGTGACCTTTAATATCAAGAAGTAGGGCGACTTTCCGCTGTGCAAGGAAGCTGTCCGACTGGACTTTGAAAGGCTATTGTGGAATTCACCCAAGGTTAGCTTAGTAGATCTAGAGGTGATTTTCCGCTGACCAATGAAGTGGTCTGCATTTGGAAAAATCTCGCTGCCGTGGCCCGGCTACGTGACCTTTTCACGCAAGAGTTGGGTTAATAATCTAGAACGATTTCCCCTGACCAAGGACGCGTTGGTTACGTATGGCTTTGTTCAGTTTGAAAAGGTCTAAGCCGTAGCCCGGCTAGGTGAAGTTTCACTGAAAGATAACTAAAAATCTAGGCGACTTTTGCTGAGAGGAGCAGTCCGCTCTGGACTTTAGTTCATTTTTGAAGTCTATCTGCCGTGGACCGGCTAGGTTGACTTGTCCCTGAAAGACCACAAAGTCTAGGGGCCGACTTTCGCTGAACGGAAGCGGTCAGTGTTCATGAGGTTAGGATTGCTTGAAATCGATACTTTCAATACAATAAAAATGAGGGTCATCCATAAATTTCCCCATTTTAAATTAGTTACCACGCGTACTTAGAAGAAGAAAGAAAATATGTTTACAAACTTAGAAAAGAAAAAGTTTTGCGCGTATGCCTATTAATTAAACACTGGTAAGTTAACCCTCTATGGGCAACTATGCGAAGATTAGACGTTGGGTAACAAACATTTGTTCAGTTGAACCATGGACGAAAGAGATAAGGAAGCACAACGACCAACTTTGCTTTGACCAATCCATCTGCCGCCCTCTAATTGCAATTGTTATTCTATCCATCAAGCGGCCCTTCCGAGGATAATCCTAATCCGATGTCTCGCTCGAGAAAATTCTCAGGTCGTGGTTGTTTCGTCATTGCGTAAAGATTCGGGTCATCGGGAATCAGCCGAATATCGCACGCGATGAATGCTGCGAAGAAGAAAAACTCAAACTGCATGAAACCGATCAATACGCCCGGGGGGTTCTTGGATTTTGGTCGGGGAACCATGCTCGTCAAAAAAAGGAGGGATTAGCTGCAAAGGCGGGCCTACCGCTAGGGGGATAAATCACAATAATAAGTTTAGTCCTGTAGGGGTAACAAAATTTTCAGGTTGGATTGTGACTGATTCAATGATAAAAATAGGACTGAACGGAATATACAGCAACATAACCCTAAGTGTTGTATTTTTCTTGCAGTAGCAAAGTGTCATGTTATTGTATATTGGCTATTGTTAAATTGTATTTTTGTTCATTTATTGAGATCAGGCCCCGCGAGGGGTATAATCTCACGCAAATTTTCTTCAATCGTGATAAATCTTTATTTGTTAATATAGAATACCGCAAAAAAAATTATGATAAATAGAAATGATAAATAATGCAGTACAGTGAAAAATTAATTGATATAAAAAAAATAAAAAAAATAAAAAAAATAAAAAAAATAAAAAATTGTGGAATTCAAAAGAGAGTATATAACTGGAATGATACTAGTGGAAGAGGTCACCTGGCACAAAATATCTCGGCATGTTTTTTTCGTCGTATGGATGCCAAAGTTAGACCATTTTTGGAAAGTTTTCGAAATATACATTTTGTGCCGATCTCTGCTTTTATTTTACTGCTTGTAAAAAAAGCTGCAGGAAACGTGGTGGAGATAGAATGCCCCGAAGACAGCCAAAAACCCCCAAAAACCTAATTTAAACAATCCAGTTAGTTCCTGTGAAATGATAGAGAATGATAGTTAAAGGCATTTGAATTCACCCAACAAAACGTTTGTGTCCGCGAAAAAGTGTCCAAAGGTTCAAAATTGTTTTGAAATTGGGGTAAAGTTAAAGTAAGTGATGCGAAGAGTAGAATTAGTCGCTGTATGGTCACGGATCGGTAGTAGTATATGTGCAAAGACCAGTTGACAAATGAGTAATGGAATATTTTGGGATTTAAGCAATGGTATGTACTGTTCTCCAGCAAAGAGTGCAGATCTTTGATCCAATCAATCGGATTCGGCAATTAAGATGTATAGGAGGATAAATAAACAGTTGTCTTTGAAGTAAGTAGTAAAAGTTGAACCAAAGAGGTTTATATATAGATAGAGAGGCAAAACGTACCGTAATCTTTAGAAAATTCATCGTCTCGCGGTTTTGCCGACCACAAAGAAATAGAGTACCAACAATGAAAGCAATGCGCTGCTCGCTTCTTCCCAACTGTGGGTGCGCTTTGCATATCACTAAATCGGTTAGTGATTGATACAAATGCGGGTATGTGTTAGGGTGGCCGTGTGTGATTATAGGCACCGATCTTCATTGTGCTCAGATACTTTTTTCCCCATAATGCAGTGCGCGCTTAGGTGAAATGAAAAGATGTATTAATTGAGTCGGTTTATTTAAAAGCAGACGACTGACGCGTCATCATTCGGGTGTGGCATGGTAGGACAAATTAACCAACCAATAGCAACCAACATCCACACTGATATTGGGAGGAGTTGTATAGCAGGACATTAGGTGGGTATACAAGCACCAAAACTATACGGATTCGTTGCAAGTTCAAAGTCAGCGCCCGAAGGACGCATGGGTTGAATGGGCTTCACCCCCTTGAGTTGAAACACTCCTTATTTTTAATCTTCTCGGGAGGACAGACTTCGGCATTTCTTTGTACCTAAAGCACTGAAATAAGGCTTACGTACGCTGTGTAGTAACATATTCAAATTCAGAATGTTGCTGCTAACCAGACAAAAAGAATAAGCTGGATTTTAATAAAACAAATATACCCTACGCAAATACCATAATCTGCCAATCGAGCGTTAGGGATAGTTGATTGAGGTAGGAGGGGAAACGATTTGTACAGGGTAATCAAACGATATAAAGTGTTAGAATAGTTGTAAAATGAGCCATTACATTTGCGTTATCCCACTTATTAAGAAAAAGGTATAGTTTGCCTAATCTGACTGCGGGTTTCAATTAATAAAGATATTGGGGGGAAGATTTCTGAATGAGGCTCCAATTTCTTCAGAAGTGTCTCAATTCTTTTGTGTGCGCTACACAACCAAAAATACGGTTTTTCTTAAACCCATACCTTAATATACACGATTTGATTTCTAACTATGCTAAAACAGAGAAACTTGGATTGCTTACCCAAACCAAGATTTAATATGGTTAATATACATGAACAGATGAATTTTTGGAGCAAATGGAACTTTTAGCAATTTTACCCCTGTTAGTATATGAGCTTGAATCATTATTTGCTAAATTATTGAACTGAAAGTATTAGTAGATAAAGATCTAAACACACTTTTTTACTCGTGGGGACATAACAAATATATTAGAAGGATTTTTATCGCCATTCTTAATACCTTGTACTTTCAGTCTGTACAAAAGCGTTCCCCCTTATCCCCCCTTATAAAAAAAAAAAACCTCCAAAAGCAGATTTTAGCAGATTTGGGGAGATGTGGTTCTATGGGGGCACCATGTGTGCATCTGGAACAAAAATCTCTTTTGTACTATTTTTCCAGGTCAAAATGCAAAATGGACCACACTAACCGTAAGCGGGATGACGATGTTTGGAGGAACCGAACGTGCCTGATCAAGCAGAGTTATAATAATCATGAAGTCCATATCGAAGGGATAAGGGTAAGCCATTCAGGGTGAATATTCAACTAAACCGCACATGGAGATCGTTGCACAGTTTTACCCCAAGTCCAACTTAATCTCATCCGCAATACAACCAAACAAGCAGATAAAATAGCTCATAAATGTAGGGCAGTTCCTAAGCTTAGGGCCAAACAACCTTAAGGAAATAGTGGCATGGAGAATATTCAAGCATAAATGATCTTGGACCCTTATTAAAATCACTTACACAAATTGGAACAATTGGACGTTCAAATTAGGTAAAAACAGTAAAACAGCAAAGAGTTTGTGACAGTTGACAGTTAGCGTCATGTACTGCCCTGCCGAAGGCAGTGTTATTAGCATGTTTTTGTACAAAATTCGAAGCATTCAGACTGGGCTTCAGACACTGTGTACATGCATGCTTGTAGTACGAATATTGATCTGACAGTGAAAAGGGGATTAGCTGGATTAGCACATATACATAGCAATGGTTGTGAGTGATGACTGCGTGGCTTTTCAAGGATTGATTAAAACTACTGGCAGCAATTTGTCAGCATCATTGGATGAGAAGTGAAAGCTTACAAGAAACAACATTAGTTACTCCTCCCTTCTTACGAAATAGAAGCGCCCAAATTGCCTTTCAAAGGGTGGAAGTGATTTCATATGTCTGAATAATTGTATGCCAGTGGGTCTCTTTAACGTGCCTTGAATTCATTTCGTGTTGCGACGGAGATATAGTCCGTGAGATGAATTACTTGGGGTGAATGTTTAAAAAATCGCCATGGGAGCACCAAAACACATTGCAGAATCAAATCAAATTGTGGAAATAACCTTTTCACGAGGATAATGAACCGGCGCATAATGAAACGCAGGATCTAGATATGCACTCGTTAAACCCTAGTCTTACTTGCCTTTTTTTGAACACGGTTTACCAAAGAGGGGTGTTTACCAAAGCGGGGTGGGGGTTAAAGACCCATATGATGATGCTTTTGATACAGTGGATAGCCATGGTTTCCTCTTCATTCGAACCAAAATAAGTAGTAACATAACTGTATGGCGTCACAATGGACGGCATACATTACAAGGTCAGGGCGGGGGGCGGGCACATATTCGCATTTTCCACAGACTTAAAGGGCGGAAAAGGAAAAATACGATTTTCGGAAAAACGAATTGGAATTTTCATGCGGTGTCAGCTCTAAATGAGGGCATTTGCCTATTTGTATATAACATATAGTTGTAGAGCTAAGCTGGCATAATCATATTAAAAAAAAAATGTACCATTAATATTCTTGGTT
Source organism: Ophioderma brevispina (assembly GCA_023653785.1). Taxonomy (NCBI): domain Eukaryota; kingdom Metazoa; phylum Echinodermata; class Ophiuroidea; order Amphilepidida; family Ophiodermatidae; genus Ophioderma; species Ophioderma brevispina. The sequence continues at coordinate 5,672 of JAMKCH010024122.1, read as the reverse complement.
CTTGGGTGACAACACCCGCCCGTAACCTTCGACTCTGACGATTACCCAACCCGGTGAAGGTGCTACCTTCACAGTGTTTTCGTAAGATTAAAAAACAGGTATTTAGCGTACCGGAGCGAGTGGGGTGGTACCCCCTCCACCTTGGTAAGACGCGGGTGGTTAAGTTAAAGGAGAACGCTTTTTTGAATATGGTTTATTTTTATTTTTTATTATTTTTTTTATCTTTTGTTTTTGGTTTAGCGTTTACCGAGTTAGGGATTTTTTATGCCTTTTTTTTTATTTTTTTTTTTTATTTATTGTATTATGTTATTTTTTTTTTTTTTTTATTTATGTTTTTTTTGTTATTTTATAGTATTATTCATTTTTTTTTTTAGGTTTATATTTTTGTTTTAGTTTATTTTGATGGTTATTTTTTTTATATTTTTTTTTTTTTATTAAGTTTTTTAAAAAAAAATATTTTTATTTTATTATTTTTTATTTGTTTTTGTTTATTTTTTTTTATTTTTTATTTTTATATTAAAACTAAAAAATTAAATTTTTCTATTTTTTTTTTTTTTTTTTTTTTTAATTTTTCTGCACGGAACGACGGGTTTTGGAATGGGTCACCCCTTGAGTTGAACAATCTCCTTCGTTCATCTTCTCTGGAATGACAGACAGGACTTCGGGCATTTGCTTTGTACCTAAAGCATTGAAAAATAATGACTTACGTAAGATTTGTACGTAAAATAATCAATATCAGAAAATGTTGATGCTAAACCAGAAAAAGTAGTATAGAGCTGGATTTTACATAAAACGAATATACCATACTGCAACATACCATAATCTGCTCAAATCCGCTTTAGGGATATTTTTGAGAGGTAGGAGGGGGAAACGATTGGTACAGGTCATCAAAACGATATAAGTGTTTTAGAATCGTGTTTGTTCAATGTATGCCATTACATTTGCTTATCACACTTAATTAAGAAAAGGTATAGTTTGCCTAATTACTTGACTTGCGTTCAACTAAGAAGATACTGGGGGAAATTCGAGCTCCAATTTCTTCAGAAGTGTTCTCAAATTCTTTTGTTTGCGTACACAACAAAATACGTATTTTCTTTTAAACCCATAACCATTTAATTTACAACGGATTTGCTTTCTAACTATGTAAACACAGAACTTGGATTGCTGTACCCAACCAATATAATATTGTTAATATAACATGAACATATGAATTTGGAGCAAATCGGAAAATTTCAATGTACCCCAGTATAAGAGGCTTGAATCATTATTGCTCAAATCTATGAATGCACGTATAGATAAGATATAAACTATACCCTTTTCTTACTCCGTGGGACATAAAAATATATTAGCATGTTTTATCGCATTTCTAATACTTTTGTAATTTCAGTCTTGTAAAAATCGTCCCCTTATCCCCCTTATCAAAAAAAAAAATCCCAAAGCAGAATTTTAGCAGATTTGGGGATATGTGGTTCTATGGCATGTGCTGTCCATCTGGAATAAAAAGCATACTTTAAGTACTATTTTTTTCAAGGTCAAAATGCAAAATGACACACTAACGTAAGCAGAGGATGACGACTAGTTTGGAGGAACCCGAACGTGCCTGATCAGCATTATAATTAACATGACAGGTCAATATCGAAGTGGATAAGGGTAAGCCATCAGATTACATATAAACTAAACCGCACATGGACGATCGTTGCAAAGTTTTTACCCCAAGTCCACACTTTAATCTCATCCGGCAATACAAACCAAACAAGCAGATAAATACGCTCAAAAGGTAGGCAGTTCCTAAGTTAGGGCCAAATACAATCAAGGAACATAGTGGCATGGAAGAAATATTCAAGCATAAATGATTTGGACCCTTAATTAAAAATACTTCAAAATTGAGAACAATTTGGATGTTAAAATTATGTTAAAAAAAACAGTTAGTAAAAACAGCAAAGAGTTTGTGACGTTAGCGTCATGTGACCTTCCCTGCCAGAATGCAGTGTATCTAGCATTGTTTTTGGACCAAATTCGAAAGCACTCAAGACTGGCTTCAGACATTGTAACCTCATTGCTTGTAGTAAGATTTGATCGACAAGTGAAAGGTGGATTAGCTGGGATAGCCCATATAACATAGCAATGGGTCTTTCTGTGAGCTGAGACTGGTGCTTTTCAAGATTGATAAACTACTGGCAGCAGTCAGCATCCTTGGTTGAGGAAAGTGAAGACTTACAAGAAAACACATAGTTACTCCTCCCTTCTTACGAAATATAAGCGCCCCATTGGGCTTTCAATTCAAATTTGTGAAGTGATTTCTTAAGGTCTGAAAATTTGTTATAGTCCATTGTTGTCCTCTTAACGGTGCATTTCGTGGTTCGAGTGCGATATATTCCTTTAGATGAATTACTTATTGGTGTAATTTGTTTAAAAAATCTCATCTCCCCATGGGAGCACCAAAACACCTGTCCCAGAATCAAATCAAATTTTGGAAATAAACCTTTTTCACGAGGATAATGAAACCGTCGACATAAATGAAAGCGCTGGATCTAGATATGCCATCTTTAACCCTAGTCCTTACTTGCCCTTTTTTGAACACGTTTACCAAGAGGGTGTTTTGAACAAGAGGGGTGGGTTTAAAGCACCCGCTGCTTATGCTTTTGATACCAGTGGATAGCCATGGTTCTCCTCTTTTTCATTGATACAAATAAGTAGTAACATACTAGTATGGCGTCACAATGACGTCATAGTTCAAGTCAGGCGGGTCGGCAAATTCGCATTTTCCACAGATAAGGGCGAAAAACGCTTTACGAAAATCGATATTGAATTTTCATGCGGGTTTTCAGCTCTAAATGATGGCATTTGCCTACTATTTGTATAGACATATAGTTTTAGAGCAATGTTGGCATAATAATAAAAAAAAAAAATGGTAACCATTAAATATCTTGGTTCTTGGGTGCACACCCCGCCCGTACCTTCGACTCTGCGGCATAACCCTAACCCGTGAAGGTGCTACCATTCACATGTGGTTTTCGCTAAGATTCCCCAACAGGTATTTCGCGTACCGGAGCAGTGGTGGGTACCCCCTCAACCTTGGTAAGACAGGTTAATTTAAAGGAGAACCTTTATATAAGAATAACTTATACAATACGCTATAAAATAATTAATTGACACATATTAAGTGGTTTTCAAAGAAAACATAATTAGAATTAACCATAAAATGAATTTAAACATTTTTTCTCCCCATGAGCTTATTTGAAATCCGCGTGTGTAATATGGGATATGCCATTTGTGTTAATGCAAGATAACGGTACGGCACAAGCGGTCATGCACCTTCACCGTGACGCCTTTCATAAATGTTGTATTTCCAATGGCATTTGTGACGCCAATGTGCCGGTTGTATCGCATAACACGTTTTACAATAGCGCGGAATGTACGCAGGGTCAGACAAGATGGTTTAAATTCATTCTTATGGTTAATATAATTCCATTTTTCGTTGAAACCACTCAGTATGTGCTAAATAATTAATTTTATAGAGTATATTTGTAATAATATTTCTTTTACGGGTTCTCCTTTAATGTAACAACCAATGTCCCAAATACCGAGTAATAAAACGTATTATTTTAGACTTAGATATGCACAGGAAATTCAGAGTCGGCGGGACTGCGAGTTCATATATCAAGTATAAGGTTACCTGGTCGGCCACTAGCCACTTGTCTGATTTCACATTTTTTTCACAAAAACCCGCATGGTTTGCTCGTTACCTTGCCCCCTCTGCACACTCTGAGGTTGGGCTGTTCTTATCTCTATTTGGAAAAGACTGTATGTGACAATGTGTTTTTCACAATCATAGGGCTTTAATAGCATAGGTAATACATACACTATTGATTTTAATAAAGTTGCAAAACCGAATCAAATTCGTTATAATCTGGAAAAACCAACCATCGAATGTAACACTTTGGTCAGTTCAAGATTGCCTACTGCCTGTCGTTGTTGAGTTCTTGTAAGAGTAACCTCGGGGCTGCAGCAAATGCATGGAATTTCACATACATTTCTATGTATGTAATGCGCACATCGTTGGCTACCACTGCAGTAGACAGCAGTCTTGAACCGACCAAGGGCGAACTATATAATAACCTCATCTGTTTCAGTGTCCCAATACAGGATATCATTACTGCCCATGGTTTTCAATCTGTGCATTTCCGGCCGATGACACCCAACACGACCTGACTTTCCGCGCGGATTGTGAACGACCATAAGAAATTGAGCATCAGATCCGGGTGAAATCCAAACCAGTAATAAAACTGACACGCCAAAGATGTTGTACTCTCGCTCTCATTTTAACAGTCGACTAAGCCTTATCTACCGTCGTGATCAATGAATTATTCATTCATCACTAGAGCACCGAACATTGGTGTCATGTTAGACCATCACTAATAATGAACACTCAGTTCAAAACTTACTTGCAAGGCTATCTATTCTCAATACGGAAAATTGGGCAGTTGGACATGAAAACCCCATCAGATTGGTTATGCCTTCGTTGCATCAGTAATGAATTCCTGCAACCTCCCTTATTTCCTCCAGAAAGAGAATTGACCAAGTTTCAACGAGTTCAAAATGCGCTTGCTCTTTTGTTCCCGTAGAACGTTGACAGAAAAACATCACACCAGCTTATGTACCAACTGCAATTGGCCTTCCAATTAAGAGAGGCATCAGTTCAATATGCTTCTCACCTCTAACGCCATCCACGGCATGTCACCGCCGAGATCTCTGATTTTTATCGCTGATTCACCATCGCGAACTTTGAGAAATATTCTTGCCTGCCACTGATACCCAGTCACCTCACAACAAAGTTTTATGGTGATAGATCTTTCGCTTACGCAACATCACCACTCCCTAACAGTATCCACTTAGCCATAAAATAACTATTTTCAAGTCACATCTCAATATTAGTTTTACAACCGCATTTAGCTCCTGTACGTAACCTGTTTTAATTTCCCCGCTGCAGTGCATATTATCTGATATTTTTCTTCTCTTTCTTGCTGTGCTTCAGACTCCAATCCGGTTTCCTAGGATAGTTATTTTCACCAGTGAAATGGGGTAGAGGCCTTTTAATCCAGGAATGATCAAGACAAGGTAGCTCAATCGGATACGCGCTCGCCTCCAGTGTTGTGTTCATCCATGCGTATAAGGCGTGCGTTAGAGCCCTGCGAGATTCGGCTATCTTGGGGATGCTTTGGGAGCTGGTCCTGGCTGCGATGGTTACTCTGATGTATGTTTGCTGATAAGGGGAAGCGTGATCCTGATCTGCTGCATCCCTAGACATGATGCTAAATGGTTTATGTATGGTGGGCCACAGTGATCAGCGGCATTTGTGAAAGCGCTTTTTAGAGGCCAAATAGCATCAGGAGCTATAGAAATCTCTAGCTACATTATTATTATTATTATTATTTCAGACTTCAATTGTTGTCGCTGTGGGTAGGGGTGGGAGTATGATTTTTTTTACATTATTTGGCTATTTGGCTCCTGAAAATGAATCGGCCAGCTGTTTTAACTGAAGATAAATTTTTAGGGTGTTCCGCGGATTTAAGTTTTGTACATAAGTCTATAGTCCGGGCTTTCTGCTACTTTGGAAAAACAAAACAAACAACATACTACATAATACTGTATTTTGCTAGAAACTCAGCAAT
>JAMKCH010024121.1:0-20005 GCA_023653785.1 Ophioderma brevispina | reverse complement strand
GTGGTTGTTCGTTCCAGTGACACAGATTGTATGTGCTACTTTAACATCACCATTTGCTACTGGACGTTTGTTTTGGATGGATGTGTTTGAATTGCTTCTGCAATACTACACGCACCACATGATATAAACTATCTAGGTAGAGGAGCTTAGACCAAAGATATGTTCTACGTACCTGGATTCGAGCCTTACCGGTAGTGACTATACCGCTGCTTTCTTGCGTAAGGGGAACGTCCGGCCATTTGATTCAAAATGGCTAAATCGGACCCTTTCATGTCGACATTTATAGCCACCTGGGAAGATGCTCCAGAAGTCTCGATCTCACCTGATGTAAGTGATATGCATTAGAAGATTTTTTGTACCCCCCAATGTATGGGCAAAGCTAGTGGAGAATGTGAACGACGCAGATTTGTCATATTTGCAAGTTATATGATCCCGAAGAGATTTGGATCATCCACTAAATACCATGAAATCTTCAGATCCATCCTGCTTACACCATGTAACGTGGTCCTTCAACAAAAGATTGAGCGTGCAAAACTAATTGTCACAACTCCAGTAGACTTTGTAACAAGAAACCCATGGATGGAGGTCACAGAAGATGGACACTGATTGGAAATGTGTGGTATCTTGGACCAATGTCCAGAAGAAAATCTTATTTTGGATACTGATAGCTTATCCGAAGAAGTCAGTGAGGACGAAGAAACCCTGGGAAACTTATCCATCCAGATGAGGATGAGGATGTGTGAATAAAAGACTCAATTTGGAAAGTTGAGGCGGTACATATACATTTTTGAGTTTACATCTAAAAGGAGAAATAAAGTGACGAGGGGTTACATTTAGAGGTCATGACCTCTGAGTCATTCCTACAACTCACCTCCCTGAACAAAACTTTGTGCTTCAGATTCCCAATATTAAAGGTGCAACGAGAGATTTTGACGGCACCCAAAATGTGTCATCTAGTAATTTCATAGAGATAGATACTCAATAGAATTTTATTTAGTACAGAAAGTCTTAAAGAGAGGAAAAAGGACGATTTTGATTTGCTTATATAGCAAATCACTGACAATGCCTTTAATTTGAATTTTGTATTGCTCCTATACAAAATTAGCAAATTCACAATTTTGTCAAAGAAACCATTTCACAGCTTTAATCTTTCAGGTGTGTGGAAATTTTATGATTGGATAAGATTTAATCGGGGCAAAAAAAAAAAATCAAGTACTTTCGATTATTTAAGAGCCAGCACCTGATATGTGAAATCTCTCGTTGCACCTTTAATGGTCGTATAAATAGCATGAACAAAGACACTCGGTCGATGCATAAGATAAATCCACCCCTCTCTTTTTTTAAATGTGAAAAAGCTCAAAACACTGTAATTTTGGTTGTTTCTTAAAATACCACGTCCAAAGAACTTTGAAGGACCCTAACTGACTTGTAGCACAAGATACCCCACCCAAAATCTACAGAGTATATGCATGTATCCCGGGTCAGTTTTGAGGAAAAATCAGTTCCAAACTGCAAGAGAGGATTATTCTTTTATGCAGATTTAAAAATAATTCTCAAATTTCCGAAATTGGCCAAAATGCCAGAAACGAAGTTTGTGGTCAAAATTAGAGTGAACTTTACTGTAAACCCCAACAACTGGGGATGTCATTAGAAAGAACAATTCATTATCTCTCATTTGACACCAAAATCAACTGTATGTGACCTTCCAATCTAAAGTTACACTCTCAAATTTGAAACATGTGCAAAGGTCAAAATATAAAAGGTATTGGACCTCTGAGTCACGCCCATGAGCTAAGGACTTTGTGTTTCAGGATGTCCCAAGTGAGTCTATATAAAAATCATAACAAGACACTTGGTCGAAGAGTGATTAAACCACTCCTCATTGTAAAATGCTCAAATATGTAAATGCTAAAAAAAAATGCAATTTCTGTGTTTCGTATATACCACATGGAAGATCTTTGAAGAACCCTAACTGACTTGTCGCCAGATACAAACCCAAAATTTCGAGTATTTCATGTATCCAAGGTCAGTTTGAGGAAAAAAAAATTAGTTACAAACTGCCAGAGATAGTCTTTTACGCATATTAAAATAATTCTCAAATTTCCGAAATGGCCAAAAAAAATACCAAAAAAAGAAGTTTTTTTGGCTCAAACAAAATTAAATGTGAACTTTACTTTAAACTAAAAATCGGGAATGTCATAAGAAAAGAACAAATTCATGAATCTCTCATTGACACCAAAATCAACGCGTGTGACCTTGCAATCTAAAGTTACACTCTCAAATAGAAACAATGTGTTTAAAAAAGTCAAATATAAAGGTCATTGACCTCTGACGTCAGGCTTCACGCTCCATGAACTTAAGACCGTTGTGTTTAAGAGTCCTAAGTAAAGGTATAATCCAATATCATAAAAACGACACCTGGGCACTTACCGTGTTTAAACCACCCTTATTCGTAGTCTAACACCTCGTGTTTCGAATTTGGAACAAGGAGGATAAGAAACTGTTTCTAGGCTCGCATTCTTACTGTAAAAGATTTCAAATAACACTTATATAGGAATTTTGATCACAAGCCATTGTCGAAGGGGACGGCAGGTCTCTTGATAGGATTAATAGCACGTACAAAACTTGATAAAGCAGTCGACGTGATATTAGTATGAAATTAAAATTGCTGCGATAAGCGCTCTCAAACGACTCAACCTCACACACGGTTTTGTATATATCGCATAACATTTTAAGGGACTTGTGTAAGTATTGGCAAGAAACTGTTGATTTTGATTTGGAAAATCCGCAAAAAATTGTATGCATGTCCAGCATAAAGCATGAGAAAATATGAAACCCTGAGGATATTTGGATGTCATGAATGTGAAAAAAATATGTATCCCAGGGGCGTAATATGGCTTATGTCTATAGAAGCCCGGGCGATTCCGACTATTAATCATCATGTCCGTGACTACCATTATTATTCGTGTTTTATACTCTTAGTGAGCGCACACCAAATATTGTATGGGTAGAAACAAACGAAAGCGCAGGATGTTATTTCATAATTTGTGCTGTTAGAGTTTGATTTTATTAACCCCAATATTTTTTTCATCGTTTCGTAGCGCTGACATATTAGTTTTTCAGAGGTGTTATCTTGGCGTTAGGGTTGTTGGATTACACCTAATAATATACGCGTTTTTTTCCAAAATTACTAAAAGCTGTTATAAACTTATCTATCTGGTTTCTACCAAAATCGTTTGTGTTAAATAACCTGGCCATACACAAGCTATGTAAATAAAGTCCGAAATCAAACAAATGTAAAAGTTTGAAAAAGGAAGGAAAAATCGCATATTGCTGCATTAGGTAGTTCTCCGAACGATTCAAATTAACAATCTATTATTTTGAAACAAAAGAGGTAAATGGATTTACTTTTAAATAAATAAAAGAACAAACATACTCGAAAGACACTTAAAACCGCTGACCTGTTTATAATTTTAGCCATTTTAATCTTATTAACCCAAACCAAGGGCCATAGATGGTACAAACCTATACATTTCAACACATGATTGGAAGCATTTAAAAGTTGGACCTCTGTGTAACCATAAAATTGGCCCCCTCTATGAAAAAAGGACGCCACAATTTGAGAGTATTTACTACCTAGCGTTAATATAGAAGGTTCATACTAACTACGAAAGGGTCAAACCTTTTCTGTAGTGAGGAGTGAACCATGATGTTGAACTGGGTCCGTACTCTCTCTATACACAGAATTGTAATGTTTACATACCAATATGTTCTCTATCCAATTTCTCTTATCATAGTTTTTCTTAGTTTTTTTTTCCTAGTTAACAATCGGCGTGTGGTCAAGTGGAAAAGTGAGGGAGCGTCATCGTTAGAAGTGACGTTTCGAGCCCCGTGTAGTTAAAAGTGTTTGTTGTCCCTTGGCAAGATACTTAACCCAAGCGAATCTGGGGAGCTGTCAGGTATTGGGATATTACAATCTAAGTGCTGATAGGGACGTGCGCTTGGCCAGCAGCCACCTAGATCAAGCGAAATGATTGTGACGATTTCCTAATGGCTGAGACTGTTTACAGTGATAAAGCGCTATATAAATGGCTCAATATAAGATTTTAGGCATTATGGGGGGCGGATTGTATTCACGCTTAAATGTGTTTGTTGCTCTCTTTATATGACAACGAGTTAAATTTACAAGTGAAATAGTTATTATATTCGTATATTTTTCTGACATCCGATGATCTTGTAGCCCCAAATTAAGTTCTGTTAAATGGATGTGGAGATTGTATAAAATGTGTAGGCCTATATAGTATTAATATAGTTTTTAAAGAAGTGTTTCTTAGTGTGATAAGGTTAGAATTATCGGCAAGTATGCGTAAAAATGACAGATGATTTTGGTAAAACGGACTAAACTATGAACACATGGGTTAAATGGGTAATAGGATCATGTGCTTACTTACCATGTGTGATACAAGAATCTAATCTCTTTTTGGAAAATGGCGCGGTTCTTAAAAGGACTTTTGGTTTTGGTGTTGATGTAGATAGTGTTTTTAATTAATTAGTATCTGTGGTGCTCCGCCTCTGGATGCAGGTTTATCTAGGATAAGGCTCCTTATTTAGGGTTTACGTGTCTGATCCGTAGATCAGGTGTGCAAGTGCATCATTTTCTGCCTAATATCTATAGATAAGAGACGTAAACCCCAGATATGGCTTGTTATCCTAGGTTTACACTCTTTATCTATGGTTTACATCGCCTTATCTGGGGTTTACACTGTAAACCCCTGATAAGGCGCCTTATTTAGGGTTTACGCGTCTTGTCCATAAGTGTATCATTTTCTGCCATATCCATAAATAAGAGACGTTAACCCCAGTCATCCAGCCTTGTTATCCTAGATTTAGGTTTGCGGATTTTATCTATGGATAAGAGTTGTTAATTATAGTAAGATAAGACTCGTGTTCTCCCAGATTTACGCTCATAATAGGGATAAGAGGAAAATGACACACTTATTCTTCCATAGACCTAAGCCTCAGATATGGTTTGTATTGATATATAAATCAACATTAATAACCGGGTCCGTTTCCTAACAAAAATAAAAAATCCCAGGCTGTCAACCCATTACCTTTTCAAATAGTACGAAAGAGGGTAGCAGTCAATTGAATTCATCCACCCAAGCGTAAATGATGCCCGCTCACTCATTGGCCAACATTTGCGCAGAGTAAATGCTCGAGTTCAGGCGGCCTTGGTTCAAACAGAATGAATTATGAACGCTCATTCTAGGCTTCAAACACGTGTATATAATGTGGTATTCTCCATAGAAGTGCCACGTAATAAGATTCGTTGCCCCAGCAACGTCCAAACAAATCACAAGGCTTATAGCGCGAGGAATTCAACTTTTCATTGTGTAACATGTGTCTTGTACCCTGTGATTTGCCCTGTGAGGTGGCACTTCTACAACGAATTGTTGATGGCATGTAGACATCCTCAATTATTGATTTTACACCAACTTTAGGTGCATAGAACTAGGAATACGCTATTTCTTCAAACGAGCAACTCGGACCATACAAAAGAAGCCACAATATGAATCCGGTAAACGGATACGACGGGAGCCGCAGCATCGCTAATTTTAATTTCCAGTCACTGCACAAGTCCCTCATTCAAAGCCCATACCTTCGGAAAAGTACAAAAGGTGACATGATGGGTTGAAGTGTATGAACATACGAGACTTAAAATTGATAACTTGGTAGTAGTCATAGTTCCCAATATGTCAAGATGCTTTGTTTCTGCACATTCACTTCTGCCACAAAACATGCAAAGTTACATCAATACCCTAACTGTATTGAACTTATAAAAAGACATTGTCCATACCATTAACGTACTTGTGATTGATGGTAATGTATGTTGATATAGTAAGGTGATATATCTTATGTTACCGTTTGAATTTCAACTGTATTCCATTCTATTTAGTGCTTCTAATTTAATCACAGGACGCAGCAAGTGTCTCTATACGTGTGCGTAGTAGTTATATAGATCATGTAGATTGGTTATATCGACCCCTTAAATGAGAATTGGATCACTTCATTTGCTTCGGGGTAGTAATAACCCGTATTGACTACAGGAAAAAAAATAACCGTGTTTCTATACATTTTCCTATACCCAAGAATGTATATACGCAGATTTTTTAGAGAAAGTTCGGGTGTCCCTATGGAGATTACCTTTTAGTATTCAATAATGAAATTCTCACAATTACAAAAACATGAGCATAGAATGTCATTTGTGTGGGAAACATAATATCGTGAAGATTGCAAAATGAGAATGTGGTATTAAAAACAAAGAAACGCTTTTAAAAACTATCGCTGCTAGCCTGCGGTTGTGTAGTTTAATTTTCTATTAGAGCTCTGATCGAAAACGATGTTTTTCTTTTAATTCTTATTGAAAGTAATATCTTTTGTCTCCTAATGAATAAAGTTTTAACAAATATCCTTTTTTTGCAGCAAAATCAAGAAATGTTCAATTTCAAAATCAAATGTCTACTTTTTAACACTGGCTCACTGGTGTTAAAGGTGCAAGGAGAAACTTTGGGTATCCATATATGTAGCGATGTGTCGTGTGTAGCGATTTCATATAGATAAGACCCCAATAGATTTCTTACCTTGTATTTAGCTACAAAAATGCCGTGAAAGTGAAAACAAAAGGCGATTTTGATTTGCTTAACTTCCTATAGTAAATTAAAAATTTCATAATTTTTTAATTTTTGTACCAAAGAAATGATTTTCAGCTTAACCATTTCACATGGGGATATTTTTGATAGAAAGTTTTACATTAGTGCAAAAATCATTTTTCGGGACACCTGTTATGTGAAAGCTCTGCTGTAACTTTGAATTGGCAATTTAAAAAGTTAAACTCAAAATGTAGTATCAATCAAAAATGTTGAAAAATTTCGCAGTCTGTTTTAGTTATTGCTGGAAAACACCCCGAGTGGGTAACATGGAACTAACTGTAAATTTTTACGTAGTGGGCTGCATGGTCATTAATTTTGGGAAAACCGAGGAAAGAAAACATTTCTTACTCTTTCACTATTCCATATGTCTGATTAAAATGCAAAATTAATTGTCTAGACTCGATAAGCTTACAGTTGCGTTCTAAGGGGAGGAAAACCCATTATTAAGTATAAAAATTAGGTAGAAACTTTAAAAAATTAATGTGCAGGGATATGGATTTAGGCCCGTATTCTACAAAACGATTTGTTTAACGCTAATCACTGGATTAAAATCGCAATTTTTTAAAACGCCGAGAAAATAAAGCAATTCTCAACGCATGGTTTAACTTTAAAACGCTGTTTAAATTTAGCCGAACATCGTAAACATGCTAAAAACGTGTTAACTTAGACTTGGTCGGGGGTAGTTTAAGGCCTGTTTAACTTCAGCATTCATCAAATGCCTGATATTTTCAGGCTATGTGATACTCGTGTCTTAACCAGTTACTCATTTATTTCTCTTATCTTCTTTTCCGAGTCCTCAGTTCATTCTTCTCGTCCATTTTTCATTTGCTTCTATGTTCCAGTCGTGTTTATCCGTTATAGTATTTGAATGCTGCAACGTGCGGCACAACGACATCATAAAACAAGTTTTAAATAGGCCCGGGCTTTTGTCTCCGTCAAATTCAACACATTCTAAACTCCTTGCGTAACGCGACATTCTTGAAAATTACCCGTGGGCTTCATGAGTTGCATTTACAACTACGGAAGGCAGTGTCTGGCATATAAATATGTTCACGGCACACGTAATGAGATGCGAAAGATAAGTCACCAGTTCGGTGGATGCTATTTACGGGCTTGAAATACAGTGGTACTAAAACGACTTGTTAAAGTTTAACCTGCGGTTTTTAACAGTGCGTTTAGCTAACCACAGCTTAGGCCTAAGCACCGTGATTTAAACATAGTTGAGAATACGGCCCGTAATTTGTCTTGGCAAGTGTTCAATTAAATCACGATGTAGGTTCTTGGAAGTGGTTTTGTGGTTTTGGATTGATTTTTTGAAAATAATCTAAGGCCAAACCTAAAACTGTACACGAAGGTTAATTTGATGATTTCACGTCGTGGCTAAATAATTTTTTCTCCATGACAAAAAAGAACAATAGATGAAATACACAAGGAAGCCTCTATATTTAACGACACACAACACTATCGTGTCTTTTTTAGTGTCACGAAGATTTTAATTCAATTCATTTATTATATATACACGTGAGAGAAGAAATCCCAGTTTAGAAGGCAGGAGGAAGGAAACGGAGTACCCGGAGAAAACCTGCGAGCCCGAGCATGGATGCGAAACCAAACGCACATGAAATCGCAGGCCCGACGAGGGTGCGAAGCGACGGGAAGTTCAATTGCGATAAGAACGACCCCCGCGAGCCTCTATAGGAAGCTTATTTCCCACGGGAATTCACTGGGACAGCCAGGGTTAACCAACCTACTCTTTTCGAAACTGTGATAATGCATGCACAGTTATCACTCATTATCAAACTGAACGATGGGATTTAATCAATAAATCTTTATACAACTAATCAGAAATCTGTGGTAAATCCTGAAGTGGGCCCGTAGTTGAATTGAACCGGAGACCTCCAGCACCAAAAGTTGAGACTTAAACCAGTGGTATATGGTTTAAGTGCAGTCAAAGATCCGTTCATATCTTCTGTACTGCATTTGCGTTATCAGTAAATACTGGCAATGTTCGTTACTTCCGCATGCACTCCTCCTAATCGATTTACTGCAGGTTCAACCCCAGGTTACAGGTGCAGTGCTGTGCAGTCAACTTGTGTAGGATTGTAGTAAAACATTGGTGTACTGCACCCATCTTGATGCATCACCATGCAGTTAAGGTCCGTTCATACTTCTGCCACGAACAGGGTTCCGTCCACTCCACTACACTCCTACTCGCTTTACTGCAGGTCAACCAGATCACTGAAAGGTCACTGTAAGTCACGGTTTGCGAAGAATTACAATAAAATTGGCGTTACGCACCAAAACTGCCATCTGAGCATCACAGTAAAATCAGTTGAACTTTGTTGCAGTACTGCATCGACTAAATGCGCCATTTCAACGGACAAAATTGCCTAAACCTTTCAAAATCACCCCCAGGGCAGAACACACCTTCTTTTGAGCATGTTGTGTGCGTAAATAAATAAACTAGTGTTAGACTCATCCCTGTGTCTCGTCCACCACCTTCCAGGGAAAATGGTATCAAAATAGAAATTCTTAAATGAGTTGATACTTTCCTTAATGAGATGGCTCTTGTTCCCGCTAAACGCTACTGCTTGGGGTGATTTCAACGTGCAGTCGACCTCCCGCATAAACCAGGCGTCGGATTCATTTTTTTGGAGATTCTGGATGCTATGGTTTTCTCACATATCCATGGCCCTACCCAAAAAGATGGTCACACTCTGGACCTGATCATATCTCGTCTTGAAGATGGTTTAGTTGCTGGGTGGGGGCCTTGCCTGGGACTAGGCTATGATCATCGTTTGAGTACGTGTACGATTAGAGCCAGAAATCCCAATGAGAACTATGTGCACCATCCGAAATATAAAGAATTTGACAAGGACTCTTTCGCAAATGACATTTCATCCATGATGGCAGTCTGACCTTCGTGATGGCTTCAGTGATGTAGGTGCTTGGGAAATTTGAGGAGTCTTTATAGTTACTCGAGTCCCAGAATCCTCGCAACAGCGTTCCTCGCATGATTCGACCCCGATCACCTGGTTGAATAAAGATATTGATGATGGCCAGGCGTGAACGTAGACGTTTAGGAGAGAAAAGGTAAAAAACTAGATAGTGTCGATCTGTAGCTACACTGTACAATCAGCAGTGACTGGTAATAATTCATCATGCTAAGGGGTTTATTACAGAGAACAATTAGAAATTGCTAACAACAAAACCATGTCTGCTACTCTGAATAAGCTTTGAACCCCAAAAACCAAACAACTTCCTAACTGAAATTCAGCTGTTACGTGAATCGATAGTAGCTCATTTGCCAGAGTTTCAGCGCCAAGGTATACAAAATCAGACGTGACCTTGATAATTATTCCAGGTCTAACTCGCATGAATGGATCCAAGCTGGGACAAGACTTGATGAGGACCGTTCCAAGCATGGTTTAATCCATTCACTGTGGAAGAGGTAACCAAGTGATTATGTCAACTCCATCAAAATCATGTCCCTTAGACACCATTCCATTGGTGTTACTTAAGGAGATGTTGGAAAACAACTCTGGCTGAGCCATAAATGATCATTAACAAGTTATCCGCACTGGGGTTTTCCCAGCTAAGCTCAACTCCGGGAAGCTGCCGTGAAACCCATTCTCAAAAAGCCTACCCTAGACAAAGAGGTGCTCAAAAAACTATCGCCCTGTGTCAAAATATTTGCTGCGTGTCTAAGTAATGGAGAAAAATAGTGAGTGCCCAGATTAAGAATCATCTTGTCTCAAATCCTTAATGAGATTTTTCAATCAGCTTACAAAGAACGAAACAGCACTTGAAACGGCACTTCTGCGTGTTAAGACCGGTATCCTCAATGCAATTCAAAACAGTAAGGCAGTTGCTATTGGCTGCTAGATCTTTCTGCTAGGCGTTTTGCATACTGTTGATCTGCCATTATTTTGGTATAGGTTACGTGATACTTTCAAAATTCAAGGTACTGCCTTTACAGTGGATTCGGTATTACCTTGCAGAAAACGCTATTTTCATTGCGCATTGGGGGATGCAATTTTAAACAAGCATCATCTCCCTTAGTTCTCCTCAGGGTTCTGTGGTCTGGGGGGGGGGATCGGGCCTCTCTTTCATAATGTACAACATACTGTATCGCATCAATCATCCGGAAGCACAATAGTTGCTTAACATGTATGATGATGATGTACAGCTCTATTTGACATTTGATCCTAAGATGATGGTGATCTGATTATTTTAACATGCTGTCAAAGAGGACTCTCTTCTTTGTATTGATAAATCAGTGAGTGATGCGCTGAACAAACTCAAAATTGAATTGATGAAAAGACAGAATTTTTATCGCATGTCTCCTATTACACAATAGCTCAAAGATATTTTACCTCAGGGTCGGACAGTGGATGTTTACCCAGTCCTCGGCAATTAGAAAAACCTGGTGTCGTGTTTGATCAGACAATGGCTTGACTGAACATGTAAGGTCATAATTAAGTCTGTTAACTTCTACCTTCGAAATATTTACCGGATCCGCCGCTTTATCACATTGCGACGTTGTCATCCTCTCGTCGTTCAATGTTTTTCTCGCATTGACTATGCCAATTCACTTTGTATGGAATGTCGGCCAGAGATCGAGTAAAAAATCAGATTTTGAAAGAATAGAGCAGCAAGGCTGGTGTTCAGATCTGATAGAAGGACAACAGCCACACCACTCCTTAAGGATCTCCATTGGCTACCAATTGGTGAGCGCACGTTGTCTTTAAGATTATGCTTCTTACTTACAAGGGCATTTCAGACAATTTGCCATCTTACTTGTCCGAATACCCCTCTTTGTAATTCCTGGCAGGCCCGGATTGCGTTCTGACAGATGACAGACGCTCCTCACTGTTCGTACAAAAAGGTCAGTGGTGACAGGGCTTTCAGCCATGGCGGCCCCTAGCTTATGGAACTCTTTGCCTCTCTCTTTCGCACTCCAAGTCCATTGTACTTTTAAGAAAGCTCTAAAATTTCACTCTATTTCCTAAGAGTTGATTGGGTGCTTAAATGTGTTTTTGTTATGCCTCACATGAATTAATTATGCAGCTGTTTTCTTTTTTTTTTATTTATAGTTTGATGTTTAAGTACTATTTCATGTAATTAAAAAGGTATTGTAAAAGATGGAACCATGTTTTAGGCTAAAGAGTAATTGATGTCATGCGTATTTTGTAAGCGCTGTGACTTGTTTTGAGAAGCGCTATACCACCATGCCGTTTGTATTGTGTACCCACTGGGCTAATTGCGGAGGCAGTAGCTGCAGATAGGGCTTACAATACACAGTTATTAGGATACAGTAATGTGGCTACTATGCTGTACCTACCCCACCCCAATGGCTACCCTGTCGTTGCCCTCTAAGTGGAGAGAAGGTGGATGCTGTGTAGACAGAACCGGAGTAGACACGCAGTTACCACATAGCTACTACGCGGTTACCACGACGCAATTTTGATAGTGGAGAAAATTTTCATGAAATGAGGGCGCTATACACTTGTTCTCTGTGTAGCATTTTTTAACGTTTTTAGAAAAATCATTACGAAATTCAAATCGGGCATCATCCAAAACTCTCATATTCTGCACAAGGTAAAAAAAGATGCAAATATCCCAAAATTCTAAATAAAAAATGGCCATGAGAAATAGTGCGCGCGCCGAGAGCCGTGTGTAAACCACGTAGATACTCCACAACTGGGAGACAGCCGCTGTGTGTACACTAATACCGTCTATGCGGTTAAAATACGCGGAATCCTGGCTGGGGGTGTACGTCTAGTGGGTAGGTCATCCATGTCTACTCGGTGGTAGCTGTGTGGTACCTACCATGACGACATTGCCGTGTAGGTCCTACAGCAAGCATTGCAGTAAAACATCTTTGTAGGCTGCACCATAGGACTGCATTGCAATACAGTGAAGTAGAAACGGTAGTATCCTTCAATTGCAGCTCAAAGGTAATTAAATGCGTCAGTGTAAAAATTTGTACTATTATTGAGATAACTCTACCATCTATCCTATTACCTAATTACCTTCACTTCCCACATGCTACCTTTCAAATTGCCCCCCATTCCCGCGTACGCCCCCAATGTTACCGCAACCACTACTCAGTTGATGGATGGAACTAAAGGTTTCAACCCACATTTGAGATATTTTACTTTTCCCTGATGTCATTAGTGTTGTCTCCCCGCGAAAGTATTTGGCTAACTTTTTCCCAAAAAACACTACAAGCTAATGTTGTTTGTTTACGGTTGCCGGGAATTATGTATACAGCGATGTTGGTGGATACCAATTGTGATAAACTGAATAAGTATTTCAATGGGAAGATGGACATTTAGTATGAACTGTTTAGTTGTCATTTTGTACGTAAAGCTAATCAATTATCAACCAACTTCGATGCCTTGTACTAGACCTTAATGTCAACATCTTAATTAGTATTCGTTGCTCTAAAGTGTGAGAGAATTGACTAGCAATCATCTTTTAAAAGAGTTGTATTTAAGATTCCAATTTAGAAATATCTAAATATCTGAGATCATGTTTTCACTAGGACAGGCCTTGGTCGTTTATATTATCTTAAACAAGGTATTAGTCATGAAATCGCATTAACATGCCATTAAGTCAACTTATATGATTAAAAGGTTAAGTGAAGTTATCTCAATATCCCTTGTTTAGATGGCACTCAGGAACACCTCGTGTTCGAATTTGGGAAAAAAGGAGGGCAAGAAACTGTTTCTAGGCTCGATCCTTACTGGTAAGATTTCAAATAAGCACTTATATAGGAATTTTGATCACAAAGCCACATTGTCGAAAGGGGACGGCAGTCTCTTTGATAGGATTAATAGCACGTACAAAACTTGATAAAGACAGTCGACGTGCAATAGTATGAAGTAAATGGCCTGCGATAAAAGTTCTCCAAATCTACCCCCACCACGGTGTATAGACATATCGCATAACATTCAAGGACTTGTGTAGTATTGGATAAAAGAACCTGTTGATTTGGAAAATCACAAAAAATTGATGCTATGTCCAGCCCTTAAAGCCATGAGAAAATATAACCCTGAAGGATATTGGATGTTTCATGAAGCGTGAAAAATATGTATACCCAGGGGAGAGTGAGCAAGTAATATTGATTTAGTCTAATATAAAGACGGAAGACGACTTTTTGTCTTGCCATTAATCATCGTATCATGGCCCCCGTGACTACCATTTTGATTTTGTGTTGGTTAGCGCACACTGTAGTGTAGTTAGCGCAAATAAGATATCGAAATGTAGCAAGAAACGAACGAGTGTAGAATGTTTCGTCATTTGGTAGTGCTTGTTGGGAGACCAAAATAGAGTGATTTATTAAACCCCAATATTTTTCATCGTTTCGTAGCTGTTGTCCATTTATAAACTAGTTCTCAGCGTTTATATTGGGCCCGTATATGGGTTAAGCTACAACCATAAAAATTACGCGTTTTTTCCCAAACTGCTAATATCGGGTTATTAACGTATCCATCTGGATAATATCTGGGTAATTATTTTTGAATAAACAAACTCAAGCGCAAATTTTTTTTTCTTTGAAGCAGTTTTTATTAAGGGGATTTTAAGTATTTAAAATAACTATTTGGTATTCTGGTGGGCTCAATGCACAAATCACAGTCAAAATTGAACTTCTTAGAAACCGTCTCTTAAATGCCATTATAAATTGAAGAAATGCTCAACCTGTTCCATAACCTCAAATGGGTTGAAATACAAATTGAGTTTTTAATTACGGCTTGTGAATAGGCCTGTTTACGTATTGTTTTTAAAAATCTGTATTTATAATTAGGTTTGTTTTGGTGGAATACTGAATTTTATCATGATTAATGATGTTGTAAAAATAATAAATTGTGTCATGTATATTTATGGAAAAGTTGATGTTGTAAAGAGCATCAATGTTTAAAGTTCACTTACAGGTAGCATACCGCTCTATATTTATACATACAACGTTGCATAGTTTGATCCCATGAATTTGATCTTAAGATTGCCTTCAGTATATAGACAGATCGCGCCGCTGCTTCCGAGTGTGCCATTATTAAAAAGAACACGCTCTAGACGCTGTTATTTTAAAAATAACACCCCATAGCCTTCTCGAACCCAATTCGTTAGTAGATAACGCACGGTTTTTTTTTAAATTTAAAAACAATAGGTCACAACAAAAGACGAAAAGAAGAAGAACGAGAAGTGTATGGGAGCAAAAGTATCATTTTTCTCTTATCCATAGTTAACGAGCGTAAACCTAGGATAACACGAGTCTTGTCTATAGTTAACAACTCTTTAACGTAGATAAGACAAGCGCAAACCTAGGATGATAACAAGCCATATCTGAGGTTTTTAGTCTCTTATCTATAGATAATGAGCACCAAATGTTAAATTCTGCCATTCTATGAATAAGACGCTAAACTCTAGATAAGGCGCCTTATCATGGCGTCTACCGTATTAACCCCAGATAAGGCGGCGTACACAAAGATAAGAGCGTAAACTAACCATCAAAAGTCATATCTGGAGGTGTTGGTCTGAAGGCAGGAAGAAAAGAAAATGAGGCCACTTGTACTCCTATTTATGGATAAGACACGTAAACCCAAAGTTGACTGTAAACTCTTAAATAAGGCCTGTATCCAAGTTTTCTTATTAAGATACTTCTCTTATCCAAGTTTCTCTAATCAAGTTTCTTCTTCATTTCCTAGTTAACAAGCGGTGTTGTCCAGTGGAAAAAGTGCAGGTTGTTCTCATTAGAACGTGTAGTTCGATCCCCTGCTGTGACCAACGTGTTTGTGTCCTTAGTCCTTGGCAAGATACTTAACCCAAGCGAAATCTGGGGAGCTGTCCGTTATGGGGATAGGATATTACAATCTAAGTGCGGATTGGGATGGCGCTTGGTCAGAAGCACCTAGATCAAGCGAAAATGATGTTGTGACGATTTCCTAATGGCGGAGACTGTTACCGACCGTAGCCAGGGGGGGTGCGTCCCCAAAGGACAAACGTCCGCTTTATCATGTTGAAGGTCACGGTTGTACGTGGTGATTTTCCCGGTGTCTAAAAGATGCTGTTTGAATTGTTCGTGTGATCTGATCATCGGTTAATGCACGGTCATACTATTGGATAACGCATTACTACTATTATTTAATACTGTTTTTTCAACGCCGATGTCACATTTCTCACTATCACCTCCCGCCCCCCCCCCCTCAACATTCCGAATTTGGGTGACATGGAACAAAATTGGGTCACCGGTGAGCGCAGCGAGTCGGGAACAAAAAATTGTTGTCGAGAAAAACGTCCACTTCTATACTGGGCAAATACCGCACCCCCCCCCCCAAATATATTCCTTGCTACGGGCCTGCTGTTTACAGTGATAAAGCGTTATATAAATGGCTAAATATAAGATTTTCGGCATTATGTGGCAGATTGTATTCACGAAATTATCTAGAAAACGCTTAAATGTTTGTTGTTTTTTGTTTTTTTTGACAACGAGTGACATTTCAAGTGAAAGATTTTTGAATTCGATATAATTTGTCTGACACATCCGCTGATCTTGTAGGCCCAATTAAGTTTCTGTTAAATGGATGTGAAAGTGTATAAATGTGTAGGCCTATATAGTAGTAATATAGTTTTGAAAAGGTGTTTTATTATTGTGATAATAAGGTTATAATTAACAATCTATCGGCAATTATGCGTAAAAATGACAGATATTTGGTACAAATGGACCTACCTATTAACATATGGGTTAAGTGGTAATAGGATTATGTGCTTGCTTACCTTACCATGTGTAATACAATAATCTAATAATCTCTTTTGGCAAATGGGCGCGGTCATTAAAAGGACCTTTGGTTTTTGGTGTTTTGGTAGATAATGTTCTTATTAGTATCTATTGGTGTATGGTGCTCGTAGTGGCCTCTTTATGCCATGGTTTTGTCTAGGAATACGGGCGCGCGTTTTTTTGAGGAACTTTAGCTCATTCTACGTTCCGAGGAATAAGGGGAAGGAGGGTGTGCAATGGTGGTGCATCATTTTCAGAATGAGAAGAACGTACAAAGCCCCGAGCCATATAAGGTGGACTGATAAAATTTAGGGTGACGACTGGTTAGGATCTCAGTGTCGCTTATCTATGTCTAATGTCACAGTACGTACCTTATCGACGCGAAACCAAACACTCAATAGAGATAAGGCGCCTTAATCTAGGGTTTACGCGTCTTATCCATAGATACGCCACACAAGTGGTATCATTTTTCTGTCCATATCTAAATTGTAGTAAACCCCAGTTACCTGGCTTGTATCCTAGATTAGGTTTAGCGCATTTTATCCTATGGATAAGAGTTTTGCTAATTAATAAATAAGCCTCGTGTTATCCCAGATTTACGCTCGTTATCTAGGGATAGTACAAACTATGCTTCCATAGATCAACACCAGATAGTCGATACGGAGTTTGTTTATCCTGAGTTTGCGCCTTCTCTTATCTATGGATAGATTGTTGACTAATAAGGTTTCGTGTTCTCTTAGTTTTACAACTCGTTAACTAGGATAAGCGAAAAATACCTAATTTTCTCCATAACCGCACGGCAACTCCTGATCTACCAATTTTTGAGCATGGGTTTTTACCTACAAGTCCTATATCAGGCGCAAAAATTCCTGAAATGGGTTCTTATAAGTAATTCATTCTTTTGTCTTGTTTTCATCAATATATTTATTTTTGTTCTATTGATAGCAAAGTCATTATTTTATTCTATGACAAAAATGCAGAACGTAATGTAAAATTTGATCTATAAAATGTTTAAACTTTAACCCTTTCCCGGGACTTTGGGCCAGAAGTAGCCCAGATTGAATTTCAATTCTATTCATGCCAAGCTGTAGCTTGACCTTGAAATCAGAACTCATTTGCCTAAAACTAAGTCATTTCAAAGTACGCCTTTTCACAAAACCCACAAATCCAAAGCAAACGCGATGTCAGACATCACCTGAATCGGCCCGACTACAGCGGGCATATGTCTACCACTTTCCGGACCGTCGTGAGTCGAAATGTTGTCAAAATTAGTGCTAACCTCTCGCAAAACTCTGCAAAAACAGAAAAGAAACGCCAATTCAAACCATACAAGGACAACTTGCTGGTGCCGCCAAGTCCAAATTTCGATCAAGTCTAGTATCTGAGTGCGCCTTGTTTACGCTCGCTGTATGGTCAAGAAATTTCACAACATTCACACCGTAAGAAGTGGGGAAATGTTCATTGAGATTCGTAAATAACTCGCGATTTTTCATATTTCTTCACAACTCCTACGAAGCTGTGAATTCAATTTTAGCAATCTAGAAGCATAAGAGAACCTAGTCAACCAAATTTTCCATATTTGTGTTGAATTGAATGCAGTAGGGGATTAGAATAGACAACCAAATCGACTCTAAAAATTGGTGGTGTAGCTCTCTGCGGGCGTTGCACTGGCGTTTATGTACATGTACACGTATTTTGGCATTGACACTTCGCCATTTTTGTAAACAACCTGAGTCATAATGTCAGCGGGAATTCACAATTTGCCAACAATCTATCATCTGTAGTTTTATCCTTCAGTCCTGATAGAGGGAGAATCGAGATATACACCGAAATGTTCATGTTGAGGGGTCTGGACTTTTTTAGTTGTGGCTACTTTTAGGTTGTGGTTGGGAAGTGCGCTGTCTCAGACCTTTGGCTTTAACAGCTTAATGCGCCCAACCAAGCTTACAGCCAGTATTATTTTCAGGTGACTTATTTCAAGATACAATCATTTTATTTTTGATATATTGTGAATCCAGGAATTTGATGTCTGAATCTGAGGTCAGTGGAACCCACAAACAGGTATGGAATTCAGCAGTTATTTATTGCACATGCTACATGCTTGATGTGATCCTAGGCCCATGCATCAGTGATTTCAATCAATAACTAATCAATTACTAGCTCAACTGAATGTTAAAGCACTGGAGTGCCTCTTCATAACTTTACAATGAGGTTCTTTACACTTGGCTACCTTGTGCTTTTGTGTTGTGTTCACAACCAGTTGACGTCATTTCTTTGCTCAATTGACCACAAAATGAATTGCAAACTCCACGCAGAACCAAATGTACTTTTTCCCAGCCAATATGTTACTACAGTACACACCAATCTAAAACTTTTCAATTGTTAAACTATTAGCACGTGGTGATATACACCCCCACCCTGGTCCAAAGGAGCACATAGTTCCTGGTGATAAAGACACAGGAAACTCTGACTCTCATACACAGCTATCAGCAGCAAAAAAGGGCTCAAGATTTGCCTTGAATATATGTTCCTTACAGTAAAATTGATGAATTATAGATAGGGTTCAAGAATGCAAACCTGACATACTTGCACTTATGGAGACTAAAATCAATGACACCATTTGCTCCTCTGAGTTGTCTATCTCAAATTACAATCTCCATAGAAGGGATAGAACTCGTAATGGAGGGGGCGTGGCAGTATATGTCAACAGTGCACTTCCATATAAATTGCTGAGCAGATCTACAGGAAACCGTCAGTCAGAAATGATGTGGATTCACCTTTTACATGCCATTGTACTAGGCCAATTTGCTGGAGTCGTCTATAGATTCGCAGATTGAAAAACTAACTTTGCAAAATTATTCCTTGTCTTGCACAAAGTATAGAAACCTTTCCATATTTAGGAAGGGAATACCTGTGAAGTGTGTGTCTTTGTAGGCGGATATTTAACTATGATCAGTTAAAAGCTAATGATTCAGCTGGAAAGAAATTAGAAAAAACATATGAGAGCTTTAACATGCAACAAATCATAACCAAACCTACTCGTATCACAAAGGATACTTTATCGTGCGTTGACCATATTTTGGCAAAATAGACCCATATTATAGTAATAGAGATTTTTGCCCCTAGTTGTAACCTAATGTAATCATTGCCTGATATATGCCAGCAGAAAAAAGCACCAAAAATCAAGCGGGAGTCCAAAATTATTGAAGCTAGGTCCTATCGTCAGTTTGATGAGAACGAGTTTGTGTTAGATCCTTTCGAAATGGACTGGGATTATGTCGATTTAGCGAACTCTCCCCCACATGATGAAGTGGGATAGGTTCCTAAAGTTTTTCTGCCGGTTGTTGTGACAGCATGCCCAATAACAAGGTATCAAAATTTCCAGCCAACAACCAGTGGATCACTGATGGATTACCTGACTAAGATGCCCAGGGTCTAAAGGCACGCGAAAAAGCCGAGAAGTCAAAATCAGTTGCTGACTGGGAGAAAAGCAAGTTATCAGAAAAACAAAGTA
>JAMKCH010024120.1:0-21364 GCA_023653785.1 Ophioderma brevispina | reverse complement strand
CCAAAACAAACATCACCGGGGTATAGTTTTTTTTTTGTAAGATACAGGGGATCCCAAGTGATAGATAGGGGGGGTGGTGGTGCCTAACACAACACAGGAACATTCCAGATTGATTTTGGACCAATAGATAGCTATGGTCCTCCTCTTCCATGAATACCAAAATGAGTACAACATGCCTAGCATTACGTCACAATGACGTCTAAAGTTCGCCATGTCCGCAAAACTGCCATTTCCATAGACCACACAGTGAAAAATTACAATTTTTCGCCAAAAAGGTTGGAATTTAATCAGATTTTCATGCGGTTTTTGACTCTACGTGATGGGAAATGATAGTTTTATATATGACATCATTTTAGCGCTATAATAGGGTGTTTGAGTCGTACAATTGCGAAATATCAATTTTTCCACCCTATATTTAGAATTTTCGTACTTTCCTCAACCATGACATCATGGTGAAGTCATAATGGAGATGTTAGTACTTATTTTGGTACTAATTGACAGAAGAAGAAACTTAAAGATGTTCTTTGGTACCAAATTTACAGGAAATCGCTGTTCAGTAACGAAAATCACAGGGGGTGGTAACCAACCCCCCCCCCCCCTCTGGGAGTTTTGTTACAAAAAAATGGCTCAGGAGACGAGGTGTTTAATTTCGTCAAGTTCAGATTTCATTGAACAAATCCGGGACGATTACGAATTTCGATCCCTTGGGGGACACGACTTGGAAATTTGCCCCTCTGGGTCGACTGGTACGCTCGGCGTACTGTATGCAGCGTGGTCAAGTACGATAAATGTCGTTTGAAACATTTAAATAATGACTTGCTTTCTACATCGTTTTCTAGATGACTTTTCAGCTTTGTGTGTCTACAACTATATTGATGGAAAACTTGCTATATCTATTCTTGCTTTCAGTTTGGTTCGTTTCCGAGTAATATTATGTTCACTATGTGGGACTTGCTGATTTCAACTACGATTGTACTGAGTTAGTATTATGATTATTTAGATATACTTTAAAAATTATGAAATATTGTTATATACAAATCGGTAGTATAGGAATATAAGGTTTCTCCATTGTTTTGTCGTGTGTGCTATTGGGGAAGATTGTAGGCAGTTACTTTGTAAAAGGTGCGAAAGGTCCACGGTCAGATCATAATTGTCACTTTTTTTATTTATTCAGTTAAGGGGGGGGCGGTGAGCCGATTATTCATCAAGTTTCTCTTGATAGAATACCTCACACAAAAACCGCATGTGTTAAGTTTCGCGCCAATATTTCCACCACCGTTTGATGTGAGAGCTAAAAACGGGATTTTGTTTTTTGATTAAATTGAATATAAAATTAATATTGGGTCGACCAAAACGGAACACATTTTCGCTCATAACTTCCACCAAAACATCCGTTAGCCCTACGAGTTCACAGGGTAAAGGGGAAAACTAGTAGCTTTTTTCAGATACCCAAATTTTGACCACTTCCGGTAAAATTTGGGATTTGAGGAAGAAGCTACATTCGTTTTCACTTTGATTTGGTCAAATGAACAGTCCAAAACAGCTGGTGAAGTGTTGGGTCCCATCACAAGAAAAGTGCTTATCTGTGCATGGCTTATAGCAGTTCAAAAATCTTACAAACCATTCTGATGTGTTTAGTGAAACATTTATTGTATGTAGGGGGTACTTATGAAAATCTGTTTCTTCTCATTTACACTCTCCAACAGTGCCAAGAAGTGGTCCTCATGGGGACATTGGCCAACCGGACACCACCAACTCGTCTACTGAGGGCGCCCTCAAAAATCGTGTTTTTTGGTGATCACATCTGTTACTGACAGGCAGCCAGATAGCGGCACTATAATTTACAAAATCAAGATGTAAGTACTGATTCATAATGTGACAAAATCAAGAATGGTAAGACTGAGTCATAATGTTACAAAATCAAAAATGGGTAAGACTGATTACATAATTTACAAAATCAAAAATGGTTAAGACTGATTCATATATGTAACAAAATCAGAATGGTAGACTGATTCATATATGTTTACCAAATCAAATAATTGGTAAGACTGATCTATAATGTTACAAAATCAAGAATGGTAAGACTGATTCATAATGTTACAAAATCAAGAAGGTAGACTGTGCATAATGTTACAAAATCAAAAATGGTAAGACTGATTCATATGTTACAAAATCAAGAATGGTAAGACTGAGTCATATTGTAACAAAATCAAGAATGTAAGACCTGATTCATATATGTTCGCAAAATCAATAATGGTAAGACTGATTCTATTGTTACAAAATCACGAATGGTAAGACTGATTCATGAATTCATGAATTACACTTGTTTGTTTGCTGTTTACCCGCTCACACGAATCTTCAGTCAATTGATCAACCCAGCAAACGCAAACTATTTTAACAAGGATGTACAAATGATAAAAAATAACGACGGCGCTTTCAGTACTACTTTCCGGGGAGAGCGTTGGCTTCGGAAACACGCAACCTTTATATTTGCTTTTTATGGAATCTTTGAATCGCTTTCTTAAAAAAAACAAACAAAAACAAAAAGAAACGTGAAACATCTGTACATCCTACCGTGAGGAGAGTGCATACCAAAAGGGAGTATTTAGCTTTGGGTGTGTTTTACAACGTTTTTCAAGCAGTCCTTTTCTTTCGTACTTCCATTATTGTGGTTTTTAAGGATAACCAGAGAGTAATAAGGCGTTTGCACCAAAACTTTTATTCTTTAACTATACATAAGACTGCAACCGGAATTGTCTTGAACCGGATTGAACTCTTGTTTATCCACACAGGTACGAAAAAGCACTGATCCAGAGACTTTTGCGGGACACGTATGAGACCACCGTGTTTTTCTGATGTCCACTTCCAGTTTGTATTTTTATATGCGCGCTATTACAACACCGAGCCACCCTTCACAGCATCGTTTTGGCAAATCGTAAGACAACTCGTCCACATCGATCACCTATTTTGGCGAATCCAAAAAATGTTTGGATTTAAATTAATCTCTATTATATTAACGTTAAAGCACTAACAGCACAATTTTTGAAGATCGCCCCCAATTTTCCAAATCGGATATTTTTGCAGTGTTTTGTTGGTAATTGTCTAGAAACTGCGAACGAGAATGCTCAATGCGTATTTCTCATAAATAAGCGATTTTGTATTAGAATGGGGTGCAATTGTACTTAACTGCAAGCTGGAAATGCTAGGTTATAATGTCCGTTCCATGATGAAATAGTGCCACATCATAGAAAATGACCCTCTCACTTGACTTAAAAACCAATAAAACCACTAATTGGATTAGCGTATATAACGTACATGGGCGCTATTTCCCGGCTATTTCATAATGGAAGGCCGTTTCCAGGTACCGTTGAATTTTTACGGAGATCTCCGATATTAATTATTCCTAAAAAGATACAAAATTCCTGTCGTTTGTCGATACATAAATATTTCCGCGCTTAACCATTCACATGTATATTTTACTAGCCGGTTACAAACGCAACCGTGTAAAAATATCAGAATTTTGGAAAACAATGGTGGCGCTCTTCATAAAATGTGCTATTATTGTTTAAATCATGAAATTAAAGTTCAAAACGCCACAGCCACTTCTGGGTAAAATCTGGGATTCTTGAGGACTAGTCTATTAGCGATCGAAACCTTTAAGGTGCCCATTTCTTTAAAAAAAAAAGAAATCCGTTGAGTGGCGTTAAGTACGGCTGTTCTATGGGATTTAGTACACTTTTTTTTGCTTCTGCTATTGGAACCGATTTAACACTCAAAAATTGTTACAGATTTTTTGTGTTATGTCTCCGTGTAAAGGAGAAAAACATCCTATGAGTAATCAGATCATTATCAGGTTATCCAGCTTTTAAATGTCCTGATTTGGGGAAATTAACACTTAAGTACATAGGGTTTTTCACACGTTAGATGCCCAGTGCCCAAGGGGGGGGGGGGGGGGGGGGTGGGGGGGTGGGGGGGGTGGGGGGGGGGGGGGCATGGCCTAGGGACACTACTTTCCAGAGGGAATATTTGCACGAATTTCATACCACATGTGAAGGGTCCTAAAACAACCTCCAAGTCCGCAAAACAAAAGAATTTGTATTTGGGCTGCAAATTACGGGCAAAACATTGTTTTCAAAACCCGCGAAAAAAGGGCAAAAAAGCAAAAAACCCAAAAAAGAATTTCTTCTTTTTCTTTTTGAAACTTAATTTTATGTTGATATCTATCTAGAAGACCCCAAATTAACTATGTTTAAACACAAACTTGCAGTTTTTAGGAATCCTGTATTTTTAACGGGTGTTGCAAATACATGTCATTTTCCCATATACTTTGTACCGTAACGGGTTTAGGGGCCATTCGTTCTTTCGTCACGTTTTGTACCAAAAAACGGCGATTATTTTTTTTACTTTCAGCCCAATATTGTTTTGTCAACGTAACCAATCTGTTATTACTTTTTTTATCACTAACCTTGAGTCTCAGCCTAACCAAAAAATATGGATATATCCACTTTCACACGTGATTGGTTATTTGTCATGGGGGAAATAAGTTCGGTCACGTTTGGGACCATCAGAGAAGTCACGCACGTGACCAAACTTTGGGGGCAACCATTAAAAATACCCAAAAGTGGAAACATTATTTTTGGTTAGGAGGTTTGTACTGAAGGTTATTAATACTGTAAAGTAAACAGATTTTTTCTTTACGTTTGACAAAACAGCATTGGGCTGAAATTAAAAAATCGCCGTGTTTTTTGGTCAAAACTACCCGAAGAATTGGCCCTAAACCGTTACGTACAAAGTCTATGGGAAAATGACATGATTTTGCAACACCCTTAAAAATACCGGTCCTAAAATCTGCATGTGTTTAAACCTATATGTTATTTCGGTCTTCTAGAGTAGATATCAACATAACATAAGTTTTCAAAAAATTTATGTCAGCGCACGGCTCATTTTGAATTGTCCGTCTTTTTGCCCATGTTTTAGCGTGTTTTTGAAACCATGTTTTTGTGGCCCGTAATTTGCAGCATCACATCAATCATCATCATTCGACTGCGCAGGCAGGCAATCGCAAGTTTCCTCCAGTCACTTTTGTTTTGGGCCAAGTTGGAGATAGCCTTTGGTTGCAACATTTTGGTTGTGTCCCCCAAGAGCTTTTGGATGTAGGTGAGATATGATGTTCTCTGCCGGCCTGGCTTCCTCCTCTCTTGCCATGTGTTGTTGTGTAGAAAGCATAATAACGAATACCTACTCGGCTCTCCCTCTGGCATCCTTAGAATATGACCAAGAAAGTAAGCTGGCTCAGTCCGTACGCGTTTATCATGAGGCTTCGTACCTGTAGCAGCATAGATTGTTGGGCATTTGGGACACTATCAATGCGCTTTGACGTTCAGCATGATTCTGACAACATGTGGCGAAAAAGTGACCTACTACTCTCCAAATGTTTGTCAGCACCCAATTTTCGCAGCCATAAAGTAAATCTGCCACACATGTTTGTGTTGAAGAGGCCGTCTTCATTGCGATTGGTATACTTTGACTTCTCCATATGCGCTCCACCTTCCAAAATGCTGCCCAGGCAAGTGCTTTTCGTCTGTTAAGGTCTTTTAGAACTGGAAGCGATCATACAACCAAGATATGTGAAGTCGGAGACATGGTTTGCATGCCACTCGGCCTAAACTTTAAGCAGTGGAAGTGGGTTGCAAGTTTGGTAGTCCTGTACTCTGTCTTTGCAACTGATGATAAGGCCAATTCTTCAGCTGCAGCTGCTTTTCTTGGATAAACTGTGCCTGAAAAAAGTGCTCTATGGATGAGACTCCAGTAGGGCGATATCGTCAGCGAAAATGCTAGGGAGGTCGTTTAAGACTTTGGCTGGATACCTCCAGGACTGACGTGGCTTTTGGTTGGTGTCATCAATCCGGAATCTGTATCTTTAGTTGGCTTTTGCAGCAAGGAGTCTATCAGCACAATAAAAATAAAGGGAGGCTAATACATCTCCCTGCAGTGACCCCTGTTGAAACGAGGAAAGGCTCCGAGATATTTAATTACCATAACAGCGCTTTTGGAAGTGCTGTAGAGGACGCCTATGGCTTTTACCAACCTGTCTGGGGTACCATAGTGCGGAGACCGAGAACATGACCTTCCTGCTGATCGAGTCAAAGGCTTTCTTAAAATCAATGAAGGTGATGGTGAGTGGGAGTTGATAACTCTGAAAGCCTCCATGATTCTCCTTAAGATGTGAACCTGCTGTGCACAGCTTCTACATGGGCGAAAAACCAGCTTGGTTGGATATTAGTATAGGATCAACATGCTCTCGTGTTCTTGTTAACAGGATTTTGTGGTAGACTTTTGCTGCCACTGACATAAAGGTAATTCTCGTAATTTTCATGCAGCTGAGGTCTCCTTTCTTAGCCAAAGGAACAATGATGTTAGGGATCCACTGTTCGGGGGGTGTAAGAGTGGTTGGAAAAACTTCAACGCACAACTTGTGGATGACCAGCAACATTACCTCCCCACCATTCTGGAGTGCTTCAGATGTATTGCAACTGTCCACTCCTAGCTGCCCTTTTTTGTTGTTTTTCATTCCTTGATGCACTTTCTGGGTTCTTCGAGGGCTGGTGGGGTTCTGGCATATAGGCAGGTCTAGATCAGCATGGATGAAGGTTTTTGAGAAGGTAGGTCAGATGTTTGTGGACCATTATGTGCGTTGTGGTAGGGAGAGCTAAAGTATTGCCACCACTCATCAGAAGTCTTTTTTCACTGATGGGCTTGTACCATCATATTTTTTCGGACTTTGGGGAAAGTGAAAGATCTTCTATCCTGACCAGAGAGATTTTGTGAATAATTTTCCACGTTGATTACATTTACCCTTCTCATTGCAACTTTCAAGTATCCATATGTTTGTTGGGTGGCCAGTTCATCAGATTTGGACAGCCTAAAAAAACAAATTTTTCATTTTTTATTGCTGATTGGGGTTGTTTTATGACCCTTCTACATGTGGTATAAATGTCGTGCAAATATTCCCTCGGGAACGTAGTTCCCTGGCCATGCCCCCCCCCCCCCCCTTGGCACTGGGCACTAAAGGTGAAAACACCTGTGTCCCGTAAGTGGGAATTCCCCAAATCAGGACATTTAAAAGCGGATAAACCTATAATGATTGATACATCTGATTGTTTTCTCTTTAAACGGAGACATAAAACAAACACATGATAACAAATTTTGAGTTAAATCGAGTAACAATAGCATAAGAGCAAAAAATGTGTACTAAATACCATAGAACAGCGTACTAACGCACTAACGGATTCGTTTTTTTTTTAAAGAATGGGCACTTAAAGGTTCCGATCGCTAATAGACTCGTGCCTCCAGAATCCCAGGATTTTTACCAGATGTGACTGGTGGGGGTTTTGAAAACTTTTCAAAAGCAAAAAATAAAAAATTTAAACAATAATAGCACATTTTAATGAAGAGCGCCACCCATTGTTTTCCAAAATTCCTGATATTTTACACGGTTTCGTTTTTGGTACCGGCTAGCAAAATATACATGTGAATGGTTAAGCGCGGAAATATTTATGTATCGCAACCGAAGGCATTCAAAATCTAGTGAGCTAAGGGGTCTTTTTTGTCAGGAACCCGTTTCTAGCATCAGATTGACCACCTGATTCGTTGATTCGCGATATCCCAAGGACCGGCGCAAACCGTATTTTCATTCCTTGTTCAAGCTCATTGCAGAGCCTTTAACACAGCGTGTGGCTACGTAGCGCATGTCTAAGAAGTATAGCCGGCCAATTTAGGCGATGCGGATACGGAATAGGTGGCGCTTTGTCCCCAGCAGTAGAGAGCTAATGGTAGCGTAAATGGTGTGAAGGTGGGAGGGGTTCCTAGGCAGTGGGGGATCCAGGATTTTTTGGAACGAGGGGGCGTGGGATTTGCTGCCAATAACACCGCATGATTCGTTACAATACAGCTACAATGGCACCCGCAGTGCCGGGTGGGTGCGGGAGAGTGTCACATCCTGCGATTGGGGGGGTGGGGGGGGTGGATTGCTGCACGGGTAACCCCTTCCCGCCATTGAAATCGTCAAAAACTAAACCTGATTATCACTTAGGAAATACAAGTTTCTTCTTTTCTTGAAACTCTTGGATTACCGACCGAAAAACCTGAATTTAGGTAAATTCAAGATTTTCGAATTTTTTGGACATCGTAAGTGTTCCATCATGTTGTTCCGTCGTTTAAACTCCTCAAAGTGTTGCCTCGTTATAACTCCTCAAACGAGTGGAAATCCACTCTTTTTGGAGTGACTTTTCACTTCCTCCTATTTGAAGTTTGAAATTCGCATCTTTTATTACAGAACCACTTCATTTTAAGTGTTTACAACCGGATTTCCACTCTTTTGGGGAGTGAAATTTTATTCGTTTACATTTTAGAGAGTACACGTGACAAAATTACGCTTAATCACATAGCCAATTGTTTGTAGAAACCTTTCCGGGCCCTGTTAAGATTAATCTTAAAAGATTAATAAGTGAAACTTAACAGGAGTATTTTCTGAAGTTATTAAAAATCGTTAAGTCATTAAGAAGAATTTCAAAAGAATTTTCTTAATTTGAGATTGTAGTAAGTTCAATCTCAGTCCCTTTTTTATAACTAGGTTTCTATTTGATTAATTTACTTACAAATTCCTCTTAAGAAGTGTTAAGACTAAAGGATGATCCTTACATCACATAATATGAATTTTGTGAAACAGGCCCTGGACTGTAGGTCAAAATTGTGCGATTGGCCTTTAATTTTTTAAAATCATAGCAGTTTTTCTTTTTTCCTGTGTACAGGCATGAAAGGGTTTATAATGGTAAATGGGGGTAGAATGATGGGCCGCTGGTCCAGAGCGGGCGGGACCTTTACTTTAAAGGGCAATAACTCGAAAACTGAGCCATCTACATACATATGAACTGCATCATGAGATAGAGCTCTTTAAAAATAAAGGTTTTAAGAAAATTATAAACCTATAATTACCATTTAAATAAAATATTGGTAATGAATTTTTAATTGCTAAAAACACACAGAAAATGTTGTCTACGTCAAAAGCTGCCAAAGTGCAATAAAAGCTCAGGGAATCGTTTGATTTAAGCAAAAGATCAAGATGTAAAGATTTGATGATTTTAAGCTGTATCTTTATCAAGACAAATTCCATATAAAATATAGAAGAGAAATGGTCAATACGAGCCGATAGAATCATGGTCGATTTCTTTCCTGACTATGATATCGATGAATTAGCAATGCATATTACAATTTGTAGCTATTTCCTCTTACAAAAATCATGCACACGCTTAAAGGAGGATGGTCCGATTTAGGTATATATCTTGATAGAATGGCTTTCACCTCAAAACCTTATCTGCAGAGTTTTGCGCCGATATTTCAACCCGTTTTGATGTGAGAGCTAAAAACGTGATTTTGTAATCCCCATAGAGTACTGTGTAAAATTAATATTGGTCAACCAAATGCGGCACATTTTCGCTTATAACATCCAAACCAAACATCCTTTAGCCCTAAGATTTCACAGGGTAAAATATGGGGTCCCTGGGGGCGAGGCTATTAGCGATCGGGCCATGGACCTTTAACAATGAATAATATTAACTTTTAGGATAGGCAGTTTAAACACCTGACCCGTTTCCTTTTTTTTTTTTTGGGGGGGGGGTATTATTTATTTCTCTCTCCAAGGAGGGGGCGTGCGCCGAGCACGCCCCTATGTAGATCCGCCAGTGCTAGGAACCATCACTAATTAACTCAATAACGGCTTGGCCGAAGCGCATTTAAACGGCAGACAATTACAAATAATTTCGGCGCAAAAATCCCACGCGTAAAGCGGCCAACGCAAAAAAAAATTGAGGGTCCCTAGGAACCGCCCCACCCTTGAGGTTAAGGTTCTATCATCAGCATTATGAATCATAATTACATAACAGTGACAGAGACATGAAGAAGTTATAGGTCATGGGTGAGGACATTTTCCTAGGCTTAAGGTAATTACTGACATGCTGATATAACGAATTGGCACAGATGATTGAGGGAAATGATAACCAATATGGCTGATATGACTAAAAAGGAAATCTTTAAAGACAAAACAATATACATAGATAAAGATAAGAATATTGATCCAACACATTTTGCTCCAGTGTGGAAAGTGGCTGGTCATAGGTCATAGGTTAGAGAATTTTCCTGAGCTAAGCTTGTCAGCGTTAAGGTTATTGTGATTCCGCTTATTGTTGTCTACAGCTTTGTACGTGGCTGATCTCATATTGCTTACATTTCTGTGCATGTTTTTGCTGTTTGCGCCTCTGCCAAGAGTGGAATCATTTTTTTGGGTAAGTATTTATTCACTGAACTGAATATTACAACAAGTAGTGCCAGAAATTTAAATAAAATAATGGTTTGACCTCAAAATAATTGCAACAAAACAATTTACGTGTTATTTTACTTGATTTGGAAGTCTAGAAGTATAAGTAGGGGAGAACAATCATGTATTTGCATTGAAGCAAGGTTTGTTCGGGGAATAAAATATTAAGTATAATAATACTGAAATCGATACCAACATTTTGGTCATATCCTAAGAATTAAAAACAGTACACTCTGCCCTATACGTGCGTTATAGTTTAATAGTTTTGTGGCAATAAATGTCATGGATATGACCAGACAGACAATTTGCGACTAGTTTTGTCAAAATCGGAGCACTCTGAAAGAATTACCTAGGATGACCTTGAACCGCCATGAACCTATAATCCTGAAACTAATGACCGTAGATATGGCGAACTATACCTTTTAATCCTCATGATTAGATGAATAAGTTGGTATGGTGTCTAAAACAAAAAATCCTCCCAATTTTTTACATCTTCCCCGTTGTTGATTTTTCTAGACTTTTGACACATCATTTCGTGTCAATTTAGAAGTATGATAACACAAAAAGTATTTCCGTTTCAATTTTTATGTCATAAACAACTTTCTTGCACTAAATTTATTGGTTCAACATTCGTGTTTACTGTAAACACGAGTGAACATTATCGATCGAACATCATTTTAAACAGGTGACGGTGTTAAATGCATGAATAAAAATAAGAAATTGTGAGATTTTGAATCAATTTTGGCTCCATATGGCTGATCTTTGCCACAATTTGGTGATTTTTGGCGCCATATGGCTGATTTTCGCCAAAAAATCCATCATATTTCTTTCGGCCAGGGGGCATGGGGGGGGGGGGGAATGTCCCCCACCCGTAGCCCCGCCACTGGCATGAATCATAAAGCACTTACGTTCAACCGATATCACCAATGTTCAGTCAAAAGAATTAGATAATTTAATCTCGTCGTTTTTGTCTATTTCCATGTGATTATCTCGTCATTTTGTCTTTTTCCATGTGAGTCAACTTGTCATAAGATAATTGTGATATGCCTTTGTTAGTTTACCGACTCAATGAACTGATATCTAAAACAATGATATTTTTAGTTGAACATTTACACATACAACAAGGTCCAAGACTAACAATAATAAAGTGACAATACATTTTATATATATTCCAGATTAAGCATATTCCTGAATTCAAATTCCGTGTGATGTTATTTGCTTTGGCTGCGGGGAATTGCATAATCAGTTTCCTTTTAGAGGTATGTTTATTGGCCAATTGTACATGTATTCATCGTTTAATTCAGTTACATTTCCAAAAGCCCTCTTTTGTTTATATCTTGTAGATCATTAGAGCTAATTATAAATGTGTTGATTTTTGTCGCACAATTCTTAATGATTCTTTGCATATTACGCGCTTATACACTCCAAATAATGTTGAGTAAAAAAATGGTCACAGCTCTAAATGTTGAGTAAAATCATAGTCAATGTTCAGTAAACCTTACACAAAGCTGAGTATATTTTACTAAACAATGACTAAGATTTAGTCAACAATGAGTAAGGTTTACTCAACTTTGACTAAGATTTCACTCAACATTAAGAGCTGTGTCCTTTTTACTCAACATGAGTAAAATAATTTTAACAGTGTAGGTACAATGGGCCTCTTAAGATAAAAGGTTCGCCCCGGGGGTTCGCAGCCTTTCAGCAAGGCTTCACTTTATAGCACCCTCTCTTTGGTACACCTGTAAGCCTCACTCCGCTCTGCATCTTTGCTTCGCCATCGAGTTTGACATTCAGCCTAACATTGGGGACATTTGACATGACAGCCTTTTTTTAAACTTTTCTTTACAGTTTCTGATTATTCCAAGGACGATGTTTCAGAAGGTCCTACGTTGCTGGAGAAAGGAAAAACTACCCAAATTTAAACGCATAGACGTGGGGATGCAAAGCGACCAAAATAACACGTTTGAAAGTATTGTTTAAGGAAACTGTAATTTTTAAAATGCCTTATGCTAATACAGGGACCATGGTCTTTTCGGCGTATAATCCTTCTTCTATTTAATTTCATTAATAAAAAGGAATGTACCATTGAATGACTTTCCTGATTGTAAATAGTGTAAATTATGTTGTTTTAACCCAGAAAGTGGAACCTTATGGAAGAAGAAATTAGAAATTTTGCAAAACAGCCGTAATATACATCACAGTATGTCTAGACTTGTATATTCTACCGGTCATGACAAAAAATTAAAGCTTCTACTCGACCAAGCAAATCTCATATCGCACCACTTAGTTTAAAGATAAATATATTCTTTATCCCTGAATTTGTATTTGATTATAAAATCCCCTCCTGACAAATGTGTATTTTTCTAGACAAGATAGGCTGCTTAACCTGCTACAAAAATGTAAAATATACACGGAAATGATACACATTTAAGGGCCAACAAAATTCACACAACAGTTAACCTTCTCCCAAAAATGATGTCATTTATTAAATTTGATGACGAATAAAAAATGACACTTTCTTGAATAGGGGTTTAACAATGGATAAAATCAAGCTTTAAAGACTTTTAAGATTCTATTCTCACTTTAATTAATTTCTCCAAAATGTAAACATGTATTTAAAATTTTTGTGTTTGCTTGCTTGTTTTTTTTTTCTTCTACGAAATAAGTAAATTAGAATCTCCCAGGCAAAACAATGTGGTTAACCCTCATCTACCTGAGCCATTTTTGTTTAACAAAACTCCCGAAGGGGTGTCTGCCACCACCTATAATTTTCATTACTGAACATCCGATTCCCATAAATTGGAATCTCAGGATAGCTTAAAGTTTCTTCTTTCCATTGGTATCAAAATAAGTACCAACATTTACATCTGACATCACTATGACGTCATAAGTTGAGGAAAGTATAAAAATACTGGATATAGGGTGGAAAATTGATATTTCGCAATATTACTGACTCAACAACATTGTAGCACTAAACACTCCGAGTATATACAATTGTCATTTCCCATCAAGTAGAGCAAAAAATGTGTGGAAATCGGATATTTCAAACTTTTTGGTGAAAAAAAAATGTTTCCCATAATCCACACTGTGTACTATGGATATTGACTGTTTTGCCGGCATGAGAACTTTAGAACGTCATTCTGATAGCAATGGAAAGAAGATGACCATAGCTATCCATTAGTACCAAAATCAAATGTCTGTAGTATTCCTTTGTTGTACTAGGCATGTTGGTACTTCTCTCCGAGATTTTCTCGATTGTTAGAACCCTATGCAAAGAAAGGGGTCATTTTTAATCCGTCATCAAATTTAATAAATGACGTCATTTCAGGGAAAAGGTTAACTGTTGTGTGATTTTCTGGCACATTAAATGTGTAACGTTTCAGTTAGTAGGGTTATAAATCAGAATCCCATTCTAGAAATTTGGGGAAGAAGGTTTGAAAATGTTTTTCTATAGTTTGAAGGGTGCTGAATCAGAATTTTTGTGTCCAACCTCTGGAAAATGTGAGGAACTTTGTAAAATAAGGGGGTTAAATTAGTACAACCTTCTTCCAAAACTTCTAGAATGGGATTCTGATTTATAACCCTGAGTGAACATTTTACATTTTTGCAACGGGTTAAGGAGCCTTACTTTTCCAGAAAAATATACCTTTGTCGGGGGGGGGGGACTTATTTCTTTTGAACTGTTTAAATTTGAAATTTGAATCTGTCGGGTTTATTATCATGTCGGCATTCCTTGTTAATGGACCAAACATTCTTAATTTGCCCACCTCATTTTCCGCCAACGCTACTTTGCATTCGTCTGATATTGGGGTGATGCTAGAAAAGTATCGCAAGGTCACGGATACGGATATGAGCATGGATACGTCATCACTATCCGTAGCACACATTGAGATACACGCAAGTGAAAAACAAACGGTTATCATTCTGAACCACGCTCAAGTGGGAAATGTTTCCCACTCTATTTTGAAAGTTGGGTTTAGAGTGACTTTTTCCCGCTGAACACGATGGTGAACGCCGACAATTAAAAAAGTGTCGTATGTCCTTTTCCGGAGGTTCCACTCTAAAAAAAGGGGTGTTTTCACTAAAGGGTTAGGAATTTCATTTATTTGATTTAGGTGTCTAATTATACATTGTAGGAAATGAGAAAGTCAACTAAACTATATTTAAATTCCAAATACATGCTTAAGATGCTCTTCCGGAGTGCCACTCCGGGGAGAAGGTATTTTAATGAAAATGTTGGGTTGTCCAATTAACATAATTGTATAGTCTAATTACACAATTTCTTACATATAGCGTATATCAGTTGTATATTGCCAAACTCATTTATATAGTAGATCAAGGTGCAAAGGCGAAAAACTACCAACTGTCTGGGACCGTGAAGTTTCCATCACCACAATGTCATAAATTCCATGCTATTACCATCATAGATTCCAGCATAGACTCGGAAAATAATACGTGTAAAGCTAAGATCTACAAAATAGTCCATAAGCCAGTTTCTGTACGAGCCTTCAAATTCGAGTTTGTTGCGCCCAACTGGTGATTAAATAATATATCACCTTGAAGGGGTGTCCCCCTGACTAGGATTAGGTATGTTTCCGCCCCGAAAAGTTGCACATAAGCGCGTACTGCCTATTTCAAAATGGCCACCATTGTTTTATGAAAAACTGCTATGGTATTTTCATTATAGATAGGAATTTTATCCAGGACTAAACGAAGTGGGCTTGAAGTGGGCTTAAACGTTTAAGTGTCCAAGATGGCCGCCGGTAGGAGGCATTTTTTGTTAAATGTACTAAAATTGCCAAATAGATGGGGTAAGAATGCGAGTAATATTTTGAGAGCACCAAAAAGAGATTTAATGACATTTGTGTATTGCGGACATGATCATAGCTTATGATGGCGGCGATTATACCCGCTCCGGGGGACATAAATCAAGAATAACAAGAGGAGTCCTTAAAAAGGACAATCTGCCCTAATGAATTTAGCTTCTGACATAAATTAGGCTTGTCAGAAGCTTTCACATAACCACAAAATATGGCTCTTTTAATGGCAATAAATTTTAAAAATCAATATGGCTATTTGTTATTTATTATAGAATCCTAGTTTTATTTTCCCAATTTTCAACATCCA
Organism: Ophioderma brevispina; assembly: GCA_023653785.1. NCBI lineage: Eukaryota > Metazoa > Echinodermata > Ophiuroidea > Amphilepidida > Ophiodermatidae > Ophioderma > Ophioderma brevispina. The sequence goes on along the minus strand of JAMKCH010024120.1, from coordinate 5,865 downwards.
AGGATCAGCACTTTTTTCTGGTAGTCTATATATGTTAAGTACCCCTATTTTCAAATCTGCAAGGTTACCTGTGTGCTCAAGGTTTCGCGTGTTTTTGCATCGAGGGCTGTATAATCTTGTAAACACACACTTGTTGGATATCTCCTTAACTTCTTTATCTTTTTGGTTTCTTCCCTAATATCTCACGTAAACCTTGCATGTAACTTGACTTACGTTCAATTAAACTTTTTGTTCAAATCTAAGAACCTACATTATAAATGTTTGTGTAAATCCACTCTTGTGTTGCTTTGCAAATGGTGGTATACATAGTAATCACGAGCAAATTATTTCTCATTGCCCAATCTCAATTCAACGCCTGTTGTTAAACAGTCCAATTCCACTTGGTCCATGCCTATAAGCACTAACATTGACCAAGATCAAGCAATATGTTATATAAAAGACAGTTCAATTCCACCACGCCGATACATGCACCATTCATATGGTACACCATTGACCCAGATCAAAATGTTGGGTGTTTTGCCCTTGATTGCTGGTTCTAAAAAACTTTCAGATCAGACCTCCAAAGGTACGACACATTACTGGGGACGAACACGTGAACACCTTTCAGTTATTCATCCGTATGATAAATAGTCCAACAAGTGTAATAATACTTTGGTGGCACTTCACATGAAGTATGTTCAGCTATCTCTTTTCAATCAATGGTCAACAGGAATGGTCTTTGGTATGTAGAATGGTGGGCAAGTCACAAACAACATTTTAACAAAATTTCACTAAATACTACTTATCAATGTACTCGAACTAATATACAACCGTTTTCACCATTTTGGCACTTCAAATTAAGCTAATTTCATCCCACTTTAATCTAAACAATCTTTTAAGAATTTTTAAACCATACAGAATAATTGTTAACAACACTTTTCAACCATCAGTAATTTGTGACAAGCCACAAGGTACATATTCTGCAAGTCATTGTTTTTTTAACCTTTAACCACAGAGATAGACATTGCAGTGGTCAATATATCATATAACCTTGGCTTCCAGATGCAGTACTAAAAGGCCCACCGATGATTGGTTGTATGTCATTTGAATTTAGCTAGGGATCACAGGTTTAACAGTTTAAGCTTATCACTAGTATTAGTGTTATTTTGAACCATTGTGTGAACATCTGCATTGCTTGTTGCGTGAATTGAGACTATAGCAAACCACACCACCTCTCTTTAGACTGCAACTGGGAAGTGTGTAGCAAGTACACATGTACAGCACAGGGGACTTATACACTGTGGAAGATATTGGTGCAATACATTAACATACTACCCCTTCGGGCAGAAAAAACACCCCTTCACACAATCGTTTTCGACATAATAAGAACATAACGAAACTATTGATAACATTTTCCAAAGCATTTTTTTCTCGTACTTCTGGATAATTGCAGTCCACGCAACCTAGTTGACGCTGGGAATGAAGCTGATCTACGCAGTAGAGGAAGAGAGAGAACGAGCCTGTGGTACAAGTCAGTAACAAAGATAGCACTTGATGTGCTCGAAAGAAACTTAGGTCACCATATTTAAATTTTCCTTCTACATATAGACATTTTTTCACTTCTTCATAAGCATATTTTTTATTTTTACTGGGAAACACCTATGCTGTCACTGAATAGTCCTTAAATACAGTCCACACCCATTTATTATGATTTTATTGTATCAGGTTGATATGAGCTGTTGTCTTCCTATGAACTATTATAGATTCAGTTTAAACTACGTTATATGGCCCAAGTAGTAACCAGCTATAGTAACGGCATTCTCTTGGACAAGTCAATACCCCACTTTAATATTTTTTTTTTATCTTGGAAATGATTTATGGTCATTATTAGAAAGCGTGTTTAATAACGTCGAAAAGATGGTAGGGCTGCTTTTCTTCCTGACTTACGTACCTCAGAGCGAATATAATCACAGCCATCTTTCGAAGCAAGCCTGAACGTAAAATATAAATGCCATAAATTCTTTTTGGAGCTCCCAAAATATCACCCCGGTTCTTATTTCAACAATTTGCCATTTTAAGTTCATTTAGCAAAATATGCCTCCTTGCGGTGGCCATCTTGGACGCCTAAATTTTTAAGCCCCCTTCATCCAGTTAAAAACTTGGTTTCGTGTAGTCGTGGATAAAAGTTCTATCTGTAATGAAATTATAATGGCATTTTACATAAAACAATGGCGGCCAATTTGAAATGGGCAGGCCACGTTAACGTGCAGCTTTTCGGGGCGGAAACATACCTAATCCTAGTCTAGGGGACATATCCTTGAATGTGATATATGGGAAAATTGATCACCAATTGGGTGCAACGAACGGAAAATATGATGATGGCAGTTTATGGACTAAAATGGTCAAATTCGTGATGCTGATCATTAGGAATTATCGTTGTTATAATTTTGCGTTCATCATATCCAAATGTATTGTGATATTTTATTGGACTGGGATGTTTGAATTTTTAAAGTAAACTGTTTTAAGAATTACCAGGAAATGAAATTTGATACTGACAATCCTCGTAACCAGAAATCTTAGGGTGAATCGACAAGATAATGCTAAGTGTGCCATAGGTCCTCCAAATAGGAACTGTGTTATCATTAATTTTCATAATGTTATTCAGTTGGCACTGCACCTGGCGTATTACATGACTTGAAAAGCATGTCATGCGTAAAGCGTGTGCTCATACTTGTAATTTAAAAGCCTCCACATATTCAATATATTACAATTTTGCATGATATTAAAAGTTGGTTTCGTGTAGTCGTGGATAAACGTTCTATCTGTAATGAAATTATAATGGCATTTTACATAAAACATATATTCAATATATTACAATTTTGCATGATATTAAAGTGGTGGTAAAGGCATTAGTTTTGGTAATAATGTAAACAAAATTAAATCACTACTATTCTTTTGCATTCTTATTGCTAATACATATTTACAAAGACATATTAATGTTCTTGCAAGATTTTGTGACCGGTGGAGTCTGGAAGTTAATACTATGAAAACCAAAGCACTTGCTTTTAGACGAGGTGGTAGAATACGTGGATCCTGGGTTTTCTACCGGAAATCATTTTTTAACGAAATTTCTATCCCACAATGCACCAACGATGTACGAGTAGATATGCATCACTCCATGCACGCTCGCGGTTTAGTGCGCCTTCTTTAAACTACGCGCACATTTTGTGGCGCAAAAAATACAAGGCAATCAGCAAACGGTTTTCGCACAGTACAGCAAACGGTTTTCGCACAGTTATGACAGAAAAATGACCGTATGACACAAAACACCATAGAATATATATGCGCTATTTATTTTATCTACTCGTACATCGTTGGTGCATTGTGGGATAGGATTTCGGTAAAAAATGATTTCCGGTAGGAAACCCAGTATCCACGTATTGCTCAACGCGAAAAGTGCGGTTTTTTTTAAGGAAACCTCTTCCAAATAACAAATACATATACACACACTGACCAAAAGTATTGCAACATGCAGAAAACGAAATTCATAATCACCAATTGATTTCAATTATACCATGGAATCTTGACCACACAATACGTATTAAATTCCAAAGTTGTGTTTTTCATACAGATGCTATTCCCCAGAATCCAAGATGGTGAAAAACTTTAATTTGATTGTTATGTTCCATAAATCGGGCAGCTTAAAGGAACAGCGAACGATAACTTGCCGATTCTTACTCCAGAATGAATACAACAAAGAGCGAAAAGACAATGGCTTCAAAATAGCCCCTTAATGAATTGTACGGGTCATAGGGTTTACTTTAAAATGTTTATGGGAGGAAATTTAAGTGTTTATTTGAGACCCGAAAAATGAGATAAAGTCAATGGAAGACAGTGGTCTTCGAAAATTCGAGACACACGAAATGCAAGTCGAACTGATAACGGTGCGGTCGCGGTGTTTTACTTAAATCATGACGGATTACGCCGTTCACGATTGCCATGACAAACAGCACAATGTCAACGTTGCGACTAAAAAGTTATTTTCATTTAACACGTGACCTCTTTCTTGGTTCTTGCCGTTAAAATTTCCCGATTCCACGGTGATGAACATGCTTCCCATCTTTTATTGACATTATCTCATTTCGGTCTCATACAACACACCGATTTTGACCATGACAAACCCGTAAATGTCAATTATCGGACTATGTTGCAGCCTTTTTGACGTTCCTGTAACCTTTATTTCTTCTGAAGCACAATCGGCGTTTATCATAAGTAAGTGTCTTTACCCGCCATATTTAGGAAGCATGACAATCACTTAACACTTAAGTGACCAAGGTGGGGGGGGGGGGGTTCCTAGGGACCCTCCAAATTTTTGTTTTCCGCGCTGGCCGCTTTGCGCGTGGGATGTTGCAGCCGATTTTTTTTTTTTGTAATTGTCTACTTTCAAATGCGCTTCTTTTCATACCAAAATAATTAAATCGGCCCAAGCCGTTAAGGATGAGTTAATTAGGGAGGTCCATGGAACCCCCCCCCCTTGGCAACTAACTGAAGTCATCTGAGAATATTTATAAAAATCAAAGAACCAACTCCTTTTTTTTGCTGATATTTTGTTTCACACATACAATATAAACATAATTAATTAACTCACCCTTTAATGTGGCGGAAAACAATCATTTCATTGAGACGTTGCTTAAAACCTGTTTACTGTACAACAGTCTATGGGAAAATGACGATGTATTTTTGTAACCCCCCGTAAAAATACAGGATTCCCTAAAACTTCAAGTTTTGTGTTAAATATATGTTATTTGTTGGGTCTTCTGGAGTAGATTATCAACAAAATAAGTTTTTCAAAAAGTTTGATGTAAGCGCAAAGCTCATTTGAATTTTCCGTCTTTTTGCCCATTTTTCGCGGTTTTTGCAAAACAATTTTTTCCCCTAATTTGCCGCCCACATAACAAATTTCATTTTTTATTACTGCTTTGGGGTTGTCCTTATGACTCTTCACATGTGGTATAAATTTTCGTACAAATTTTCCTCCATCGGAAAGTGGTTTCCCCTTTATGGGGGGGGGCCCGCGCTGTGTGGCGCACCAACGGGAGTGAAAAACCCCTTGGTCCACTTAATGTTAAACAAGCACAACTTTGCACAAGGATTACGAATTTGTATCAGGAACTCCTGGTAACAATTTTTAAAATCATTTTTGAATATAAATTGCTTTTTTCCGCATGTTGCAATACTTTTGGCCATGTGTGTGTATATCCTTGAATAGATTTTCAGCAGGAAATACTTGGGGTAAAGCAACGCGTAATACAAGTGTGCCAAAAATGCAACATGAAGTGCCTAATTCGTCGAAACTTGAGTTGTTGTGGAATTTTTAAGAGGAGGTATTCACGCCTAATTTTAAACCATGGTGTGGGAAAAGATATGTTAGTGATTAAAAGAGTGTCATTAGATACAAATGTGAAGATAAAGTACGTGCATGTGCTTTTTCCTTTGTTTCTTTTTTGTCATTTTTTTCTCTTGTTTCATGCAAGAAGCACTTACGTTGGTTTTGCTCAACATTTTTCCCCCTTTTCAGTGCATACTTTGGTCGTTGTGCACTGGCCCTACAAAGCGTTTAAAGGCAGACCACGTAAGTGCATTTTTCGCCGTCGTCCTTGCGTTTACCAAGAAATCTGATTTTCAGATACTTGCCTCTTTACTACACCCAACAGTTGTTATACAAATGCTCCCCACAGGCTGTCGAAGATGGGAACACCAGTGAGGCAAGTGCTGTAAAAAGATATTTTTGTTTTCGCACGTCCTTGGTTATACGCAAGAATTGGTAATGAGACTTAGAATGTGCATTTTCTAGCGATTCCATGAATTCATAGAATGAAATATTAT
>JAMKCH010024119.1:0-19385 GCA_023653785.1 Ophioderma brevispina | reverse complement strand
AAGTCAAACTGTGTTTAAATGTACACCAATGTCTCATTATAAGGATTAAAAAGTATAGTATACGCCTACAGCCCTGATAAGGTTCAAGGTCATTCTGGGGCAAAAAATATCCATTTTGGGGGTCATTCTTTAAGTGCCAGCTCTGTATACAATTTTAGGTCATGTTTTGGTGACCCTTGACCATGTAGACCCTTGTCACATTTTGCCCACAAATTACGAAACCAAAATAACAATAATAAGGGAAAAATAAAGCAAGTTGAACAATTTGACACCAGCTTCAACAAAATCGGAGCACTGGGTAACGTTTAACCCCACGATTACCTTGAGCATTAATGGGGCTGTACCCGTTTAACTAAAGGTCGGAACCTAGACAAACTATACCATTTTTATTCCTGATAATGAGACAAATACATTAATTGGTATACATTTTAACACAATTTGACTTGTTTTCAAATTAACCCCTGTACTGATTTTATACAAAGTTCCCCACATTTCCCTGAGTTTGGACACAAAAATTCTGATTCAGTACTCTTCAAAATAATAGAAAAAACATCTTCAAACCTTCTTCCCCAAATTTCTAGAAAAGGATTCTGATTTATAACCCTACTATCTGGTTGTTTGTTCAATAAAGATAAAAAAAAAGTATAGTTTGTCTAGGCTTCCAAACGTTCTTAGTAGGTGCTCTACAACCAATTAAGTGCAAAATTAAATAAATTTGTATCCTCAAAATAATCCCCTCATCAGGTTTAACACTTATATGTATAAGGTTGTGTATACTCTCGGTTGTGTATAAAACGGGAGGAATCCGTGCGCATGTAGGCTTCTTCTAAGAAAACCACAATCTCGAAGGAATTTTGAGATGAAATTTACTTCTTATATATTGGGATAAATGACAGCAATATTATGTACATTAATATTCATGAGGTGTAATAATAGTCGTTGTGACATACATGACATGTCGCCTTACTGTAATAAAAAAGTTTTATTTTTGACATGGCTACTTTCTTTGGTGTACTGTAACAAGCAGAGCCCATTGGGACCCAACCTAATTATCTCGAATCCAGACGGCGGATGTTTTTTATCAAAAGATGAAGAATCCAAAGTAAAAAGAATACAAAAAATCAGGTCAAAAGTAATGTTGAGTTCTAACGCAAGATGCCAAAAACAAATCATGTCCCCCTCTTAGACACTTGGCGAATTGGGTTTAGCCTAAGGGTTAATAAATCGTAAAAATAGACAAAAATAATCGCTTTCTGGAGGAAAAAAAACCTTTGTCTGCTTTTGCTGTTAAACAGAGGTTTATGCATTAAAATGTTATCCAAATTTGATTTTAAATCCAAAAAAGTACATAATTGCTACAAGAATCGAAATGATCGAGGTAAATGATTCAAGGTGCGTGTTCCGATCGTCTTTGGGACCCCATGATTTACCCCAGAAGTAGTGTAGTATTCGATTTTTGATATCGATGAAAACCGTATTTTCTCATTGTCGTCTGAAATTTGAGCCCTAAATCCATTTCAATTCCCAAGATATATACAAAAAAAAACTGCCGTTTTAGTGGTTATTTTTTTAAAAACCATCAATTAGTAGATTAGTATTGAATAGGGGATTGCAACATGGCATTATTGAGTCTACATAAAAACCGCCCGCAGTTTGTTTCCCACGGGTAATTGATGTGGTGTTGTGGTTGGATGTACAAGTGTCAGGCTCTCCTATCAAGTAGAGAACAACGCGAAACAAACACACATAAATCGGAACAGCCCGTAATATTAAAATCATTTCAAGAAAGGTGGGAATAAATCTACAGCTATGTCGATTTTGGGGAGTAAAGTATTAGTCCAAAAGCAAGAAACAAATCTCAACATCGAAAAAAGTTGGAGGGCGGCCCCTGTTTGTGTTATTATACATATGCCATTATTCCTTTAAACAGACTCTGAATTCGCATTGAAAATACGGACCTATAAGATGTGGCAATGATGACTGGACGTGTGAACACCGCATTTGAAAAACGCGGTGGTGCCTTGTATGTAAGAGTATAGGAAATGCATGGTAATCCTTTTGGTTCGACGTGGATCGTATTTCACCGAGAATTATTTCAGGATGATTAACCCTAACGGCACATTTTAAGAGTGCTACCTCATTTGTCAAAATTAGATTTTTGACAGTTGTGTTGTAATGGTCTTTTAACGATATACCTGCGGATGACAATGTAAAAAAAAAAAAAATCGTATTTCCGCTATTTATCAAAAAAAGAAGTGATGATTTTGTACATTAGAATCGGGGAGCCCTGATTTGTAATTAATGGCGGGAGCTGGAAAACGCCAAATTTTATGTCCGTCATGATGAAGTACTCAACTTTTATTTGGCTGTTTGTATTGGAAGCAATATAGATGTTAATTTATTTTTAAAAGAGCTCGATAATAAAAACATACATTAGGGTGTTTATCTATGGACCTCTCGAAGGCATTCGACACCATAAATCTCACCATTCTTCTTGACAAATTGATGCATTATGGTGTTAGGGGTATTGCCTTCGATTGGTTCAGGAGTTATCTTACTGACAGAACTCAGTATGTTTCTTTTGACGGTGTGGAATCTACAATTAAAACAAGTCGGGGGTTTTATATGTTAAGAATAGGATTTTTTGTGGGATCGCGTGACCTTATATATAGAGGTGAAATTTCCCAAACTGGTGCATTCTGGGATGGACTCCATACACCATCTGGATAATACCCGAGAGATACTTTAATCCTGGTTACCACCCCCCTGTGATTTTCGTTACTGAACACCCGATTCCTATAAATTTGGTACCAAAGGATAGCTTAGAGTTTCTTCTTTCCATTGGTACCGAAATAAGTACCAACATCCCCATTATGACGTCACCATGACGTCATATGTTGAGGAAAGTCCGAAAATACTGAATATAGGGTGGAAAATTGATATTTCGCAATTTTAGCTCTAAAATGCTGTCATTATATAAAACTAGTCATTTCCCATCAAGTAGAGTCAAAAACCGCATGAAAATCTGATTTTCCTAACCTTTTTGGCGAAAAATTGAATTTTTCACGTGTGTGTCTATGGAAATGGCAGTTTTGCTGACATGCAAACTTTATGACGTCATTGTGACGTAATGCTAGGCATGTTGGAACTCATTATGGTATCAATGGAAAGAGGAGGACCATAGCTATCTATTGGTACCAAAATCAAGTGTCCCCCCCCCCCCCCACCCATCACTTTGGGAAAAAAAAAAAAAAAAAAAAAAAAAAAAAAAAAAAAAAAAAAAAAAAAAAAAAAAAAAAAAAAAACCCCGGTGGATGTTTGTTTTTGGATGAAAAGGAGCGGAACATGTCAATTGACAATTACATTAAATAATTTGGCACCAAAAAAGGGGGTTTTAGCAAGCCGGGAAAAAACCTGAAGGGGGGTGTGGTAACCACCCCCCTCCCTTCGGTAGACGAGGGTTAAAGCGTTACAGAAACCACATACTTTCATTACGCCACTCTATTTAACTTTTTTGAATATTATACATTTTTGAATTTTATCTTTTGACTCTTTGACTACTCTTCTATGGGAAACATATTTTGGTCAGGATTTGAGATGCTTTCTGCGTATGTATTTATCTTTCAAATTTCATCAACTGTTACATGATATCATATATCCACTCAAAAACAGAATTCAGGATTGGAAAACACGCATCTAAGCCTTATGTTTGTGTGGTTCGTATTGTGTTATACCGATGAACTCCGATCGTTTATCACGACTACAAAAAAATACACGCACACGCACAACCAAAAACAAAACAAACAAAAACACACAAACAAAAACAAATAAGAACAAACCTACTAAAACAAAAAGAAAAAGCCCGGGGGCCACTTGTATTCAAAGGTGGATATGATGCGTGAACAAGGACTTTCAAAATGCACCCTAAACACGTATTTTCACCGACTAAAAAGCAAGCTAAAACATACCATAAACAAGTATTTTTATCTGTTTATGACAAATTCAACAAATACGCAGTGCATTGAATCGTAAATATACCCTTTATTTTCTCGCTTTGATTTACTTTCCAAGTTCCCATTACAATACTTTGGATGATTTTGATCCCTGTTTAATGAGATATAACATGACAATTTCAGGGTTAAGTAAAAAACATACCCTTTTTTTCCATATTTTGCTGTTTTTGACCCTAAACGATGTACACGCGTACATCGCCTGTTGGAAAAAGACACCCTTTTTACGCGTTTTCTTGTTCACGCATCATATTCACCTTTAAATACAAGTGCCCCCCCCCCAGGAGAAAAAGAAAAAGAATAGAACCCCCGTGGTTTATAAACAGAAGCGTTATGAGCCAGGTGTTCCCTAATTGTGGCAGAAACTTGTAAGTGATAGGAGGTCAGGATAATTAACTCCAAATTGAGAAGAACTTCTCATGATTACAACAAGTATCAATGCGTTCGATAATGGCTATTAAGTACGTGTTGATTTTGTATTTTTCTTTTCCTATCATTTCCTTTCATCTTGTCTGCATAGGAGACAACTTTAAGCGTCATTAAGATTTTTTTAATTCGCCTTCTAAAAGTCGTCATAGTAATTAATCTGTAAAGAAGCAAACTGCATCGTTATCTGAATAATTACAAAGTAATGAAGACTTACCAGTGTCGACATTTCTTGTCAATCTTAGTCCAACTGGCAGTTGGTCATTTTGACCACTCTCCGCGGCCGCTTCCAACATGTATTCGTCACCTAGAGCCCTTGTTGTCTTAAAAAGTAGAACATGACTAACAAGCAACATAACCTTAATGGTGTTGACCACTGCCATACTCTCCGGTATTTCTTTAGGGTCTGAGTAACTCCCAGATTTGTCAAACAGTTTTGTATGATCCAGATACTGTCACGTCTAAAAGCGGCGGTTTCAAGCAAACTATTAAGATTGACTGCGGAAGTGAAAGGTTCAACATACTATTTTTGCAATTGCTGAGTGTCTGCGATTTATAAATTGAAAAGTATACAAATGAGAGAATAAAGAGAGAGGGCGATGGGGAAAATAAGAAGAAGAAAAATGAGAGAGAACTAGGGCGCCGGTAAACATGCGTAGTGGCTAACCATGTTAGCGCGTTGGTATGGCTTTCAGTACGCTCTCAATTTTCTATTGAAAGTGACCCCATTGAAAAATCAAACTTTAGATCGATCCATTGATATCAATCCAACAATCCGTTATTCATCCTCTCAATCATTAAACCATTCATTGTATTGATGAAAAAGTCGTTAATCAAGGAAATAATTTCACAATATCGATTAATCAAAAACGAAAGGACAATGAAACAAATACTAAACAATTTTTGATCTTATCTTCAGAATATACAGATTGGCCTTTATTTGTTGAATGTTTGTTTTTGTATGTTTATTTCACGTATCACGTGAATGCCAATGTCAGAAATACACAGCAACTACTCACAGTGTAACCCAGAGCTTAGGCTACTCCATGTGTACTCTTAGCTCTACTCGAAGGGTACCCCCTTGATACATTATTGATGCAGTGCCTACAACTAAGTACTTGCGAAGTACACAAGCCACTGGGTGAATAGCAGCTATGTTTACTTAGCAGTACCCATCCTATAGTGTACTCTACAGTTGCCTGCTAGGTGACTAACAGGTACCCATGTAAGCCACCAGTAGTGGAGTACCCCTGCAGCTACTCCACGGGTCGAGTACCTTCACAGGTACTCCCCTACCGGCTGCCTAGTAGGCAACACTTTGGACCATAGAGGGCGCCAAACATTCTATTGTTGTTTTACGACTTTCTGATCGTTTTCAAGCTTAGTAACATCTATATTTGAGTTGAGCATCACCAAAAACCCCGATAATGACATTTTGGGTAAAAAACATAAAAAAGACAATTTGAACACGCACCTTTAATTGTTACAACCAAAAAGTTTTGTGAACGTTCTAAAATGTTTCGAAAAATGTTATGAAAATGTTTGTTAACAATGTTTAAAAAACATCAAAATGTATGGTTGGGACTTGGTTAGGAAAACATTTTTGCAAAACATTATCTTCAGATTTAACCAAGATATTTTAAAAACATTTTATCAAACATGCATGTAATTAATTAAATAAAGTTAATTATCGTGAGAAATAAATAACACCTTCTTTGCTGTAACTCAGTATCTATTAGTATATGTCCCAACGAATGTTTAACACATGTTACATACTACACTTAGGAGCAAATTTATCACTTACCTTGTCGGGAATCGAACCTTGTCCTTCTGCGTGAGAGTCCTATGTAGTCTCCACTAAGCCACGGCGACTTACCTACCTTGTATGTTATTTTAAATATATAAAGCATCCGTTTGGTATTTATCTTTTGCTAAAAGCAAAATATGAATTAACTTTGGTATATAATTCCAAGATGTTTTATTGTTTGTTGGTTATGTTTTTAAAGTTTACGTGTGCATGAGGGTTAGACATGCATATATATATCACCACATGCATATGATATTTTTATCAAATGTTTGCCTAAATCATAAAAATGTTTGCCTAAACATCGTGAAATGTTTTCCGAATGCATAAAATATGTTTGCTAACATCATAAAAATGTTTTCCTAACCTTTTTCAACTGGACGTTTTAATAAAACATTTGCGCAATGTTTGGAAAACCCTTTGAAACATCTCAAAAGTTATTATTAAAAAACATGTTATAGTAATATCCATACAATGTACGGTTTCCAATGTTTTTAAAAACAAATCAATATCATATTTGTAAACATTTACCCAAAATGTTCATAAACATCCAGATAAAAACAACATCTTGGTAACATTTAAAACGTTTGAAAACATAGGAAAAAATGTTAGCAGAAAATCATTTCAGCAAATCTCTAAAACATTTACTGATACTAAGAGAAACTGTTCTGATTAATATCACTATAACAAAAGCTTACGATATTTTTGTAGTAATGTTGAGAAATGTTGTCTTATGTTGATAAAATAGTTACAAATTAATTGCAATGTGTTTTCGACAATCATTTAAGCAACAACATTTTTAAAAACATCGTAAAACATTGGTAAAACGTTTTGAAATGTTTCACAAACATTATCAAAACATGTTTTCTAAAAATATTAATCCAACCTTTGAAAAATGTTATGAAAATGTGAGTGTTTGATGGGAGTAAGGATTTATTAAAATTACTACAATAATCACAAGAGCTCCAAAGCTCATTTGCATGGGAGGACCCATGCAGGTACTCAGCATTGGGGTGACTAGTGCTTAACAGCGGCACTGGCACATTTTCACAAAATATGAAATTTCTCAATTTGCTCTCAAATGATAGTCTAGGCCATTGGAAGAACCAGAGTATATTTTACACATAAAAATAAATACCCAAAACAGATAGGACATTGATTACGAGGATAAGACATCCAGGTAATTGGTAGGCCAACTTCTTTTAAGTTTTCCATAACTTTAATCAACCAAAATGTGATTATTTCATGATATTTTGACTCGTACTCACTGATATTAAAACCACAAAGGTTATAGACCGATTAAAACAGTGTACCTAGCGTGGGGAAACATGCAAACGGCGTCGTGTTCTGGGGTTGTATAAACGCCCATTTTCGTCGTCTTGCTGGAATTTACGTAGCCGGCGCGTAAATTATAAAATTGTACTGTTTACCCATAAAGGCTGTGATTTGGTCTTAATCATTTCGGGTGGGGCTTTTGATATTATAAAAGCCTTACAACCATGTAAAAAATATCGAATTTGAAAAATCTGAGGCGCACTATTTTTCAAAATGTGCCAGAGTGTCTCTTTAAGCTACTGCGTGTGTACATAGGTGGATGATTACCCCCACTTTGCGGCCGGCGATGTGGGTACCATGTGGGAGTGGGTACTCCATGGCTACTAACAGCTACTTACAGGTACCTTCCATGAAAGAAATGGTGTGAACCTTTAAACACGAACCAAAATAATGAAGCCTTGTGTACAAAATGATCTGATTTTTTTTTTTTTTTATAACAACAGACTTATTGATTTTTGTGATAGAATGGTTCGTTTCAAGCAGTTTGAAATGTCCAAACCGATCAACCCAATTAAGAATAACCAATAAAAGAATGTTTTATTAATTATAATCCAAAAAAACTGTTTCACTGTTTCATTTCACCGTGGAGCAACAATGCCGCAGACAAGGAAGGACCTTTGCGGATTTCAGTGAAGCAGCCAGGACGTTGTATGGTCGATTTCATGAAAACGGTTTGCTTGCATTTCCAGAAATTTTGTGTCTTGGTTTTAATAAGTCTTTTCAACAATGCTTAGCGTGTCCAAAGTATAGTTGGTTCTTCAAAATGATGCCAGCCAGAGAGGGAACGGTTCGATTTTCATGAAAACGGTGCATTTTGGAAGGTAAGACACCCCACCCCAAAAAACAATTGTTCAAAAATTGTTGTTATGTTTTAAACATTTTAGTATTCAATAACCTATTACGGGAAAAATCATATTGTCAACAACACTTATACGTTTATGCACCAGTATGCACACAAAAACATTTTGTACAGCAAAAGAATAGGGTTGATACGTTATCAAAATTTTAAATCAACAAAATGTACCAACTGATAACATTATCAGAGAGGTTGTTGGGAACATTGTTATTTAAGAAGTTTTTTATAGTTTGAGTAGCTAATTGAACTCAGGAAAGAAATAGCTTCCAATGTGTTTAGTTTATACGTTATACATTGAGTATTGATTCTGCCTGAAAAATTATTAATCTTTATTAATCACAAATATTAAGATACCTTACTAATTTATTCTAAAGATACATTTAATTGACACCATATCATTGTTGGCCAAGGATAGTTCGCTGATGTTAAATAAAACGCATTCAACGTATAAACGATAACGTAATACACAATAAAGTAGTAAACATTTTGACCCATTTTTCACAGAAACTCGAAGTGCACACTCTGTTGAGGTGTCCTATAAAACTTTCCTGAATTCAAAACCGCACCAGGCCACCGATGATTGTCTTCACCACGGAGAGATTCCAAAATGTAGCTTGTACCTTTACACGCTATTATAACAAGTCCGTGGGAATCTTTTCAGTTTCTTCTTATCGTGTTCCAAACCCAGTGAACCAAAATAGATTCCAGTCAGTGATGGGTTACAACGCGGCCTGGCTGCTTCACTTGGAATTCCGCAAGGTCCTTGTTGGTGCATTGTGCTCCAACAGGGCAGACAAGAAGATATCCCATAGTCTGTGTGCTGATTCCAAACCACAGCTAGTGTCTTGATCGGCTTCCAGGTAGCGGTAGCCCCATCGGGCAGTTCTGGTTCTCAATCTGTGAGGCATCGCCATTAGCCATGAGGAGTCAGTCCAGGTGGGAGAAGATGATCAACCAAGTTATTCAATACCCATTAGATGGGATTGGTTGAACAGTAAGTCTTACTTTCCACAATGCGACTCTTATACTACCGTAGAGACTGATTCAAGAGGCCTAGTTGGACTTTTCCACTTGTTTAAGAAAACTCTCTCTGATTTTAGGCGGTTGCAACAGGTCTCTATACGAATTCTCATAATCAGGAAAATAAATTTGAATGCAAATGCAATCTTCTTCCGTCATATAAGCCCATTTTCGGAGCAGTCCTGAAGTGAAGATAAACTTGTCCAGCAGGTCAAGACGACATAGATCTTTAGAGCATTAACGACACATATTCTGCAATAAAACAGTCTGGAATGTAAAATCTTCACAAATGTCTGTAGCCAAACGTCACTTTAAGGGACCACAAAATTGGAAAATACCTTTTGATTCTTAGCTCTTGGCTTCAAAGAATACAGAAGATATAAGTAGAGTGGTAGTAAAAAAAAGAACTCTAAATCCAGCTGCAGTAATACTGCTAGATCCATAAACCCTGCCAGGATAAAATCTACTGCAAATATTTCTTGTGAGCTAGTTATTTGTACGGCAAGGCACCAAGTTATTGGTTCATCAGGTTCCATGTTAGAAATGTTTTCAAAAGTTACATACAGAATTTGAATGCAATGAAAGGTCTATCTTTGCCGCACGTGGTGAGCAATCAAATACAGTTTACCACAGTGTGAAGTTTACAACCTTTTTTATACGGCATTCTTGCAGTTTTATATTATCTCCAGAATCAAAACTCGCCTTACAAGTCTCTAATTGCTCGATGTGTGCGAGCGCGCGTGTTTGTTTTTATTTTTCTTGGGATGAATGTCAACGGATTGTCATCAGTGACACACGAATGGATCCCACTGGTGACTCAAATGCACTTCAAAATTCGTAATAACAATAGACAATGTGGACACTTTTTACAATTGTAGGAGTAAGTTTCTCTCACTGATGTTTGTCAAACTTCTTCGAGAAATAAGTAACACAAGGTAATTCATCTGCCTGCCTGAAAACTTTACCAATCAAAACTGATGCATTCATCAAGATAGTTTTGATTTACTATGTTGTTTCTTGACATTGGTCTGACCGAACAAATTTTGCACTTTTCTTCAGAATTTTGGTCAGTGGACATGCAATTTCTGAGAAATTCGGACAGTCTCTGTAATACCCAATCATACGTAAGAATTTCATGAGATCCCTTTTGCTCTGTGGTGTGGGAAGTTTCTCATTTACTTCAACTTTTGCTCCAACAGCTGGCCTATAACTTGCCCTTTTCTTATACAACATGCCCCAAAGATGTGACATTTTCATGCCCACATTCTCTTCTTTCACCAAATTTACAATCAAACGTACCTTAATTTTTCAATCACATGTCTGGCTATACACAAGGAGGTCATTGACATAAGCCTCGCAATTGTCGATATCTGTGACTACTTTGTTCACTAACACGTGGAAAGTTTCGGCAAAATGTTTGAGACCAAATACCATTCTTTTGTATTATATCGGTAAAGCCTTCGGGTGTATTGTATTAGTATAGGCTTTCGGGCGTACAAAAAATGAAATTTCTTTGACACGTTCAGTGAGAGGAACTTGTTAATGCCTCTTTTAACAAATTAAAAGTTGCTACCAAATTTGGCATTTCCAACTCTATCAATGCAGTCGGTTTTGGAAACAATCTGAATGTCACAAATCTAAGTGAACCATCAGGATCGGGAAATAGAATACATGGTGAACTCCTTCCACTACTACTAGACTCATTGTCATTGTCTAACATGTACTGCACCTCATCTGTGAGATGTTTTAACTTATAAAAATACGGATACTGTTTGATTGGCTCTGAATCGCCTACATCAACTGATCAATGTCATTATAGTTTATGACATGTATTGGAAAGTATTTTAGAAATGTATCTTACTGGGTACATGAGGAAATGTATATTTTCCCATTATTCTTTCAATCAGTTTATTGACTCTCTCTGGGAGTTGGCTAAATTGGCAAGTATAGGCCCTACGGTCCGAATTTTTCAATTTAACACCATAATCGTTCTCTTTGCTTACAACGCTGGCTTGAAAATGTAACCTTAGTAATGAAAAATGTGCCAAAAACAATTAGTCACATGTTTTGAATACTCTGTTTCTGGCATCTCCGCCATACAATGTCTACATTCTTCCCTGGCTTTTTTTGAGATTTTCTTGGCTCTTCGGATCCTGTGCCTTTGTAAATAAATACCAACTCAAATGGACTGAATCCCAATGATTCTTGTAGAGTAAATAAAAGTAAATTAACTCCCTCGTCCCAATCCCTTTAAAATTTAAAATATGTTTCGATCGTTGTCTTAATGTTTTGGTACCTCGCAAACCCCCTTGATTCTGGGTGATATGCTGAAGAACTGTGCTTGGAAATTTCCAACTTGTCCATTACTTCTTGGAACAAACCTACGATGAAATTTTATCCTTGTTCAGTCCGAATTGACTTTCTAATGCCTACAAGGTTGGAAATAAAATTGGTCAGAGCTTTCCCAATGCTTTGCGCCCTTATATTTCTCAAGGTTATTTCCTCAGGGAATCCTGGTAAAAAATACTGCTCAGATTTACCAACTCTGCAAATCAAACTTCTGGCAAAATTTTCTTGTGAGCTGAGCTATTTATACTTTACAGCTAGTTACCCATAATCCAAAAATAGGCTACATTACATCACATTTTAACATTATCCAATTGGAAAGTACAATGATGGCATTATACGGGAAATTCCCCATTTTTGCCAGCATTAGCTTGCATCATACCTATAAAAAAAATCATCAGCTATTTATACTTAGAGATTGCCAGAAATGTCCATTAGCATGTAAACAGATCATGGGAATTCCAATTTTCTCTAAACAATTTTCATCAGGTACTTCCCTGTTAGATATTTTCTCAAAAGTTACGTACAGAAGTAAAATAATATTTTTAATCTCAAAATTAGGCTACTTTAATAGGGTTTGTTTGCTTTGTTTGTAACACGCACTGACCTCTACACATGGATAGCGGGCTGCCGCACAGTTGAATGGTCGCCGAGTGAAACAACAGGAAGTTGGTTTTGGACCTCTACAATATGGCAGAAACAATGCATACACCTGCTGGTCCACATATTCCACACAGATGTTCTATTGTTGGACAAGGTGTATGCATTGTTTCCCGCCATATTGTAGAGGTCCAAAACCAACTTCCTGATGTTCAATCGGCGACTCTTACCCCCTATCCATGTGTAGAGGTCAGTGGTAACACGCGTTATATTCACCAAACAGGATGATGATGAAGGGGCTCAGTGTGCGGCACGCATGCAACAAGTTCAATTTTAGAAGCAGGCTGTAACCGAAGAACACGGAGATATCTTATACATGTGAGTGGGCATAGATTGGAAGCCACTTGCACCCCAAGCCGCCGACAAGTCGCCTCTATCGGAATTCGAACCCGGGACCCCACCTGTGTACAGCCGCGAGCTAAGAACCGCTACACCAACCAGTTATCCGAGAGATCCACTCTCTCGGAAACCCGTTCTCCCGGCCGCGCGTCTTAAAACGAAAGAGTGAAAAACCACTCTAAAAGGGTGAAATCTCACTCCAATAAAGAGCCAGCTGAGTGACGCATCTTTTAGAGTGAATCCACTCTAAATAAAGAGTGAAAAAAATAACTCTAAGCAAGGAGTGAAGTGATCACTCCTATTCGAGTGAACTAGTCACTCTTTTAGAGCTGTGGGGGAAAGCGTGAACTAGCCAATTCACTCTTTTAGAGTTGTTGTGATTCTTTGTGAATTTTGTTTGTTTGATGAGTATATTGTATGTGTAGGTCATAATTCATAGCATCGTGACATGAATCAATATTGTGGCGCATTATTGCATGATTGTGGCATGCATGACGTGCATGATCATGGCTGCGCGTGCCCGTGACATGCATGATTGTGCGTTTCGTACATGTGCAGGCCTGTCCTATAGCCTGGCGCAGACTACCGTAATGTACGAAGTGATATTACAGTAAATAACATTTAACGCTTCTCCACACTTTGTCTGTAAAATGCTATGATTGTGACCGACACAATATACTCACCCTTAAAGATCTCTATGATTTCTTCACTTTCAACTTCGGTCAACCATTTGCTGACGTTCTCGCCTAACTCGTCCGCCATGTTGTTCGAAAATAATCACGCGATTTGCGGCGGTTCTGATTGGCTATTAGTCACTCCGGAAAAGGCATTTTCTCACTCTTTTAGAGCTAAAAGCCGCTCGATAAGAGTTTAGAGTGGGCTTCACTCCGAGAAGAGTGGCATTTTGAGCCACTCGGTACCAGAGTGAGCTCGGTTAACCATCGAGTTAAGGTGTCAGGCTACATTTCTCGCTCTTTTAGAGCTAAAAGACACTCGATTAGAGTGAAGGTCATTAACATAGTGTCATGCCGCTTGCCGCTCAGCGGCAAGCCGCTTGGTGTACGCCGCTTGCCTGATTGAGATATTATAGCGAGCGGCGCGGGGCGATCGCTGAATAGTCATCGAGCGGCACCGCTCGAAAGTTGACCTCAAGTCCACTCAATGCGATTTGCCGCTTTGGGGGAAGCGGCGGCCCGAAAGCGGCAGGGAGATCGATTTGATCGGCTTGACGCTTTGCCGATTGGGTCACCGCTAGCGATTCTGACATGATGCGTTAGTGACGTAATTTTCATCATCAGAGCGGCAAAGCGGTGTAAGCGGCATGGCACTATGTAATTACCTTTAATTTAAAATCACTCCGAAATCAGAGTGATTTTTCATCTTTTATTTTAAGAGCCGAAGAATCCAGGGAAGGGGATGGCGCCTCAAAATTCCACAAAAGGGGCAAAAGGTCCACTTTTTACTGAATTTTTCGATATAGAAAGGTCAAAATTGAGAGATATTTTGACAAGAAAGTCCACTATTGGGATTTACCAATGTTCAAAAAGTCGAAAAGGGCCATTTCAAGGGGTCAGGTCCACTTACCCAAAAAGGTCAATTTTTTCGAAAAAAAATCCACTTTTTCTAAGTCCCTACCCCACTCGCACTTTTACCCTACCCATCCCCATAAACCTGTGTACGGCCCTGAATTATTGGCCCCGTTGAATCTTGGCTTAGAGATAAACCTCTCGATTATTTTCACTTAGATTGCTATAATTTGGAATTCTCAGATCGTAAACTAAACAAAAGTTCGGTGGTGTTAGTAGTTTTTAAAAAATTTTAAAATATACCATCAGATATGGACTAATCCAGGTGAAGCACCCTACAAACACAGAAACGATTATTCATTGAAATTGAGCGATCAAGATCGAAAAATATTTCATTGGTATATGATCTCCTGATTCAGGATATTGAATGCTTCAATACATCTGCATAAAATATATTGTTCCAAATAGTAAAAATGATAATAAACTCATCTACTTCACGGTCGACTCTAAATATCATTTATTGACCATATTAGTCATCTCCAACACTGATATTATTTATTAATGAATTCATTCTCGTTATATATCCAAGCATTGCTAAGCCCCTATTATTACTCATAAAACAGCAACATTGATAGGTAACATCTTTAACTGACATATAGTCGGGCTCTCAGTTTGTTGCCCAGTGGGAAAGGGTGTTCATTTTATGTTTGAAGCGATTTCTACACCAAATTTTGCGTAGATTCTGAAAATACATGTCGTGGTTGATAAAATGTGCCCAAAAGTGCTTTCCGGGGTGTCTCCTATAAGGGGATCCGAAATTAGGTTGAGTTTTTCAAATTCAATTATGTGATATTAGTATCAAATTATATGTTTTTTGGTAATGACAAAGTCAATCGTTCGTTCGTGCAAGTCCAAAATCACAGTGGAAGATCCGTCCCCTTTAGACAGCTTATATTTTTCCTCATCCGGTTTGATCAGGCCTGGAATTCCTCTTGGGACTTGTAGACCTCACCGTCGTCTATGATGTTGCTAATGTGTGTGGCTTCTCCACAATCGGCAGTTTGGTGAATGTTCCACACCGATCTTGTGAAGGAATTCTTTGTACGACCACGCCAGTTCTTAGTCTGTGAGGTTGACCCATGCGTTTCCTATCACGGTCACAGCCTTTGGCTTGCCAGATGGGCTCATCCACCAACCGCCTTAGGTTCAAAGTGGAGGATGACCAGGCTCATACCATCTTCATTGATCCAGGATGACGATAGGAATACTGTGACTGCAGTGTCGTGGATTGGGTAGGCAAAGTGATTCGGTGGAATTCGCTGATCCTCAAAAGTTGTTGGTTTGGGATTAGGCTACCAGGATTCATCACATTTCTTGGCGAGTTTGCTCGTCGGAATGGTTTCCTCCTCAGGTTTTGCAGTAGCTAGTGCCAGACAGAATTGGAATTTATTCTACAGGCGTCGCCAAAAGTCACACAACAAGTCTCATTGCATCATTCAGACCGACATCAATCTTGTTTGAATTCCTATCTGATCAGTTTTTGATTTACCTCTTCGAATCCAGCTTGGGTGTGGGTAAATTTTGCCTCGACCGTATCATTGATCCTTCATTATCAGTCGCTCCAGCAGCTTATAGATATGAGATAGTATCTAGATTGGTCTGTAACTCTTGGGGTCCATTTGCTGGTTTCTTGGCTTCAGGATTGCAATGACCTTTGAATTCTTCCATCTGAGGGAATAGTTGACGTTCCCATGCAAATAGAAAGGAGGAGTTGGAGCAATCGCACAGCTTCGGGTGCTCATATTCTTCAAAATTCCTTATGGATGTTGGTTCCATTGGCCAGGAGCTTTCCCATTCTTGAGAACTTTAAAAATGCTTCAGTGATCTCGTCGTAGGTTGAATGGTTGGGACAGGGGCTTGACGTGGAAGTTTGTAGGAGGTCTGTTTAATCTCTGCATTAACCGCACGAGAGTGGGCTGTCTCCTTGGAGTGGTGGTCTTGCCACTTTCCATTGTTTGACAAGTACTGAAGCAATTGAATTTGCAGAGACAGGACAATGCTTAGCTGGACAGCTACGCCCGGTGAGCTTGTTGATGTTGTTTCCATAAAGTCAGTGAGATACCTTAAAAAATCCAATATGGCTGCCCTTCTATCTCAAATCCAAAATGGCGGCCAAAATGGCGCATTTTAATAATAATGTATATCCCCTATTCCAAGTCAATTCAATGAGATTTTTAGTTAATAACATGTGTTTTTAACATGAAAAATCCATGAGATACTTATCAAAATTCAAAATGCTGCTTTCAGCTGAGACCAAAAGGGCGGTCAAAATGACGTATTAAGTTGTTCGAAGTCAAATGATGATATTAGTATCGAACCTAAGTGTTATTTTTGGACCAAAGCAAGTCCATGAGACACTTGAAAACCCCAAATGGCTTCAATTTCCCACAAAAATTCAAAATGGTCGCTCAAAATAGTAAATTTTGTATAATGAAGAGGATATATGAGGGCTTAATTTGGCTGCGATTTTAGTACTTGGTCTCTTCATATTAATGTGGGTGTTCAAAACATATTTAATACGCTCCGTAGTCAAATGTTTGGTGTAAATGTTCTTCCAATATTTGAAATTACCTTGCTTATAAATCCACTATGGCTACCTTCTACACTCAAAATCCAAAATGGCGGTCAACCAAAGGGCCATTTGAAAGGGGATGACCCGCGATTTAAGTATATAAAGTTTTATATATTAATAGAATGGCCTTCACCCAAAAAACCCCATCTGTTTTAAGTTTTCGACACCCAATATTTCAATCAGTTTTGATTATATAATATGAGCTACAAAACAATTTTGTAAGCCCTATAGGCTACTGTGTTAAAATATAAGAAGTTATATTGGTCGACCAAATTGGAGGACACTTTGCGCTATAAAACTTCCCAAACCACAACATCCTTTAGCCCTTAAGATTTCACAGGGTAATGAGAAAAAATTTGTTAATTTTCTTCAGATACCAAAATGTTGACCACATCTGGAAAATCTGGGGTCCCTGGGGACAAGGGCTATTAGAGATCGGACCATGGACCTTTAATAAATATGTAGGCCCCCTATTTAAGTCAAAATTCAATGATATTTTAGTTTAAACATTTGTTTGGAAACACGAAAAACCAATGAGATACTTTTCAAAATTCGAATGGCTTGCAAGCCATGAGCTGAGAAATCAATATGGGCCCAAATGGCGGTTCAAAATAGGTACTAAAGTTTTCGAAGACTACTTGAAACATCTAGTAGCTGTTCCCTTCGAAAGTTAGCCCTCAGAATAGCTGGCGCTCATTGAGAACAAGTTTTATCTGGTCATGCTGGTAAAAGAATGATAAGAGGTCTTGGGGCCAAAAATACTCAACCCTATTCAAACTTTAGTGGTATGAAGGTTGATTTGCTGATTTGGGAGCCGGACTGTAAGCAGGACTGGCGCTGCAGGATGAACCGTACGCCAGATTAGAGCGCCAAAACTTCCCGCTCCGCCTCTCACCGTCCCAGAAAAGGTGTTGGTTGTTAGACCGCAGGACGATGGCTATGGAAGTCAGAATCCTAGGGTTGTGTTTGTGACAACTCAATGTCGAATCAATAGCCCCTGAAAATGGGATGGCCGCTGAGGTTGACACTCCATTTAACGGGTACTACCGGCGTCGACGGCAGTGTTATATGGCACGCCAGAGAGACAAAAACTCCTCAAGTTTGAAGCACCAGCTTCGAGTTATACGCGCCACTACAAGTTTTATCATTGCCCCGAGTGGCATCATTGCACTCCGAGTTTGCATCATGAACGTCCGTTGCGGGGAATTACACTCGGAGTTTGCATCAATACACCTCGAGTTTGCAGCAATACACCTCGAGTTTGCAGCAATACACCTCGAGTTAACGATTGTGATATCAGTCGACAAGGTAGCAAGTCAGAATATTCCCTCACCGCGCCTCGAGAAGCACCACAAAGTGGCAACTTGTCGTACGACGGGACTGTTGAAAAGGTGAGAAAAGAAGAAATGGAAGATGAAACCTTGGTCGCAGTAGTATTTTGAATTTCCTATTCTATTCTGTTAGCCACATCAAAGGCTACCGAATGAATGACCTACCAATAAGATCGATTATGAGGACGTGGAGGATCGCAGAAGATGGTTGTGAAATTGTCAAGAGTCATCAGTGGCGACCTACGATTCTACCAGGTTTATGGGAGCAGTAAGCAGTAAATGACCATTCAGTATACTCGAAAAGAAAAAAATGCTTGGAAAAATTCGTCACTCATTCAAGTCAAGCACCAAAAAAGTAAATTTCTAAAAAAGTTTGTATGTGATGAAAAAAACAAAAAATCAGATATGAAGTCAATTGCTGACAATTTCACTAATTATTTTGCAATATTTGGACTTAGTTTGGCTTTTAAAAGCATTATCAGCCACTGAAACGATTTAATGAATACCTGAAAGTTCCCCTTGGTGGCCACATTGCCAATGTTATTGAAACAGGACAGATGAAGAGGAAAATTTAAAATTATCAGAAAAACGTCCGTGGTAACAAAAGCTAGGCCACGATAAAACATTAAATCTAATCTTGCCAAACAAGTTGCTCAAAAATGTGTATCCTTTGAAAATTGTATATAACCTTTCACTCACCAATGGGGAATGTCCAATGTTTTAAAAACAGCCAACCAAAGAGAAAAAGAAAATCGCGGAAATTTTTGGTTATTAGCGTCCTGTGCTTTGTGCCTTGTTTTTCACAAAATCTCGAGCGTATAATTTATAACATGTGTTAGGACTTTTGATTTGTACGGGACGTACTCAAGGTCAGAAAAGCGAAAAGCAACCTTCCCGTGTTATAAAAACCAAAATTCACAAATGACGATTTGGAAGAAGATTGACTTGACCAAGATATAAATTCAAAACAATTATGATTTTATACATAAAATGAAATCTGCAATCATCAATCACAACAAGATTACACAATAACAATGCACAAAAATTATTATGTTTCTTATGTACGGTCACCTGGACCAAGGCCAAAAAACCACCTCAAA
>JAMKCH010024118.1:0-35219 GCA_023653785.1 Ophioderma brevispina | reverse complement strand
CATCACGTTTACAGGGGTTGAAAAAATGTAAATTTCCCTGGAAGATAGTCGCATTTCTTTCTGATTTCCCACTATATCTTATGTATAAATTTCCCTCCAAATGGCCAAGTTTCCCTCCAAATGGCCAACTTTCCTGGGAAGGAGCTTCCCAAATTCCCCACTTTTTCAAGCCTTATATTAAAAGCAATTGATGCAAGGATTCCATTTCCAAGTAATTTTCAAATATATACAGAGATGAAAAGAAAATATCTATGAACTAACAGTCAATTTTAATATAACCTGCACATTATTTGAGCAATGTGTATACATTCAAATTTGGTTTTAAAACCAATAAACCATGGGTATTATTATTGAAAAATATTAATCAACACTAGTTCTTGAAAATTGGTATTTTCTTTGTACTGTAATCCTAATGTGATGATTGTACAACATTTTGATTTTATCTTGTCTTAGATCATGTCCAAAGGCGGCAACAACGAAGGTGTGGCTGGAACGGTTTGTTCAACTGTTTGGTGAATCCATGCCCCATGTTACGCTGACAGTCCTACCATCAGCCCTTACAAAATACATGATCTACAAGAAAATGTACGCCCATTACCACGGGCTGGATATGACTGACACCATAGTGAAGAAACGTCAATTCTATGCGATCTGGAAAAAATGCTTCCCGAGAGTGAAAATCCGAAAAGTATGTTTAAAGTTTTAATTTAAGTTACCATACTTCTTTAAACCAGTCGGTATTCTTTTGTGTGCCAATGAAATAAAGAAAACATTTAAAAACCCAACCATATTGCTGTGCCACTTTCACCTGTGTAAGTAACTGTGTTTCCAGGATTGTTGATTGTATTCCAGGGAGGGAGTATGGTTAGTTGATGAAGAAGCACAAGAGTGTGAAAGTTTTGGAAAGGGGTGTTTATTAGGAGCAGATGAGTTTTCTGTATCAATATCAAAAAAAGATAAAGGGGGGGGGGGCACTCACTGCAACAAACAGTATAGTATGTATTTTTAGCTCATCATTTAAAGCAATATTATAATATTTGGTTCCAAAAATAGATTTGAGAAAACTGAACGAAATATGGCTATATGGAAGGTATTAATATCTACCAAAACCAAACCCAATTAGGAGGAAAAGGTCATTGGTGATAGGGTTGTCCCATGGGTCAAATTGTAATCTAGCTAAAGTTAAAGATGATGGGCATGCTTTAAGAAGGGCTTTTGAGTTTGAGGTGGGGGGTTTGAGGAGGAGAGGATGTCCAAAGAAGACTTGGAATAAGCAATTTGATGAGAGTAGGAGGGTTGGGTTGAGGATGGAAGATGCATTGAATAGGGTGAAGTGGAAGGAGGGAGTAAGAGCGGTTTGCTGCGAGTGTGAGGTGAATCCAGCCACCCTCGTTCACGAGGACAAAACCGGGTTTTAAACTTTGGATCAATGGATTTAGTACTGCTACTGTAAATAGAGGTGGGCTATAGGAGGTCATATTTGGATCATAGCTTCAGATCACTTCGAACACAGGCTAGAATGATGACTTTAATGATACTTAACCCATTTTCGAAGAAAAAAATTAAAAACGTGCGAAAATCCAACTCAAAAGCCCTTCTTAAAACCATGACTTTTCCTTTTCTCAATATTGCAGTAATAGCTTAAATTGGACTGTGAGGGCACTTTCCCAAAAGGTACACATCATATCAAAAGTTTTAAATTTTAACCAGTGGGCCATCATCAGAATTTACAATTCATCATTTCCTGAAGATTAGAGCTGTGTAACACTTACCATTTCTCCGTGGCAGTAATTTAAAATTTGATTAAAATACTCTCATTGGAATATACAGGGGTCAACGAACTTTATGTGTAGGTTTCAATGGAGGGCAGTTTTATGACATTAAAAAAAGCCTACAGTTTTAAAACCGCAAACACCATGTAAGTCAAATTTAGAGCAGTGTTCATAATAAAACTCTCTTCAACACTTGAATGTTAAAATCACCATTTTCAATAGGAGGCATGTTTTATGGGAAAGCCCCCTCAGAGCTCAATTATAAGCACAGCTCTATTTTCTTTATTTTTTCAAAACTGTCTTGTGCGACATGTGGCAGGTTTTCCCAGATCACATCACATTTGTCGATTAAAGTTACGACAAACTGAAAAGTTAGCCTACAAATTAGCTGGATGTCTTTAGCCTATCTGTATCTGTTAATATCCCTCTCTGTTTGGGTTTGTTAATTTTATGTATAAAATAGATCTTTATTCTTCCAATGGCCTAGAATATCATTTGCGAGCAAATTAAAGAAATTTGATATTTTCTGAATATGTGCCAGTGCCGCTTTAACTTTTGTTGAACTATGACTTACCACACTAATGTTTACAATATTTCTTGTTCAATTTAGGAAGGCATGTTTACAAAATGCACTGTGTGTACTGTGACGGTACAGGAAAAAGAAAAAACACTGAACAAAGAGAAACGCCAGGCTCTAGAAACTGTTTTTGACCAGCATATGGAGGTAGTCAAGTAAGTAATCACTACATGGTCAGTATGCACTAAAGAGTTAATCAATCAGACATGGTTTAAGAGGCCTTCTCAACTATGCCATCAATTTAACCCAATCCAGAATTATTCAAATATGCTTCCAAGTAAGTATTTAGCTTCTTGTGACCATAGCAACAGGGGCAGACATCTGTATAACAATTTTTATCACTATCAATTTGCATGATTGACACTTCATTACCGCACATTTTCTGTCATCTTCCACGCGGTATAATATTTCATAGTTTTTCACCCACATCATCCATCATCAGAAAAATATGGCCATTAAACTGATACCAAATCCCAGAATTTGAACAACTTTGCCATTAACATGCATACGAGACCAATGATCGGGGAGTTTACCTTTGAATACCTTCAAATTGAAATAGCTTATGAATTGTAAAAATCCACTGATCACCGTGAAGGTGGGCTAATAGAAGTCAGGCCAAACGTGGTAATTGCACAAAAATGAAGGTGGATTAAACAAAGCTTATCAAGTTCTGGTCCCAGAGTTTATGGAATTTTTGGCCAATTTGGCAGCCAGGCACCCTGGATTTCACACTGTGGTTTTTTATTTTTTTCTGTTGTTTGAAGTGATCTGAAACTATGACCCAAATATGAACCCTCTATAGCCCACCTCTATGGCAGTTAGTCTCCTGGTGGGTAGAATTATGTGAATGGACCACCTCTAACGTAGATAACTGGCAGAAATGTTTTATTACCCACATACATTCAAGGGAGATACCAAAACTGCCTGTGCCAACCATTATTTTTGCTTGGTCAGCCATGGGCTCTAATTGAGGTGGGTGCACTCCTTGCCGCAACCTACATAATTCACTGCCATGTTTTAAAATTGCACTCAGTATGCAGGAGATGTAGTTTGGTAAACACAAAGCTATTTAGATCTTTAAACCCGATAACCCCCAATCTTGAGCTCCATGCTGATCTGGCAAAATGGTGCATTTTGGTATCTCCAGTTTATTTCAATAACCACAGCCTTGGTGTCAATATTCCATAAATTTCATTTGCAGGAGAGAGAGAGAGGCGTATGAAAGACATAAGGAGAAGTCACGCCAGAGTGACAAATACCTTTGTATTTGTATCGATGGGATGGATCAGTCTAAGACTGCCATCCCACATCTGACACGAAAAGACAAAACGACGCAGCACCTTTGGAGCATCCACACACATGTAACTGGGGCACTCACGCATGGGACCATGCGCTGTGGAAAGGATGCCAGAGCATTCATTACAAGCCAGGACCTTGCTTCTGACAGTAACTTGACCCTTAACATCATGTTGCTGACACTGGAGGACCATGCCCGCAGATATGGAAAGCTGCCTGATGTTCTATATCTCCAGTTTGATAATTGCTGGAGAGAAAATAAAAACAAATATGTGCTGGCCTTTTCCTATCTGTTGGTAGCACTTGGAATTGTCAAGAAGGTGAGCTCTTAAAAATGAAGTAATAATGGAATACCTTGATTCAGATAGGATAGTCAGATCCCAGAGAGGGTTCTCAGGGGTTTGTTGGGTACCCATGCTAGTTCCAAGGGTTCCGAAAGTGACCCCTAACGGGACCAATTTTCACTGAAAATAAACCCCTAATGGGACCAGATTTGGGTGAAATTTGTACTAGTTTTCAGTGAAAATATACCCCTTGCGGGACCTGTTTTCAATATGTGAAAAAAAGATATACGTTTAAAATACCCTATGTAAAAGAAAAATGACACCTGTGCTACTGCAAGAAAAAAATAAACACTCCGGGTTAAGTTAATTTTTCCTATGTATCTTGGAACCAGTTACAATCACAACTGAATTTGATTCACCTAGCGGGACTAGAACTTGGTTATTGTGAATTTGATACCCCTAGCGGTAGTCCTGCATTTGCAGCTAGTTCCGCTTTTTTTGGAATGAGGAATGGGTACCCGACCAAAACCCAAGAACCTCCCCCGGGAGTCAGATCCCAATGTTGACTGTGTTGGGAGAAATCTGTGAATTAACATGTACATGTTTCCTCCAAATAAACAGTTTTAGGATTTTTAGTGCCTGTGTCGCTAAAAGTGGTCCGTGCAGTGATTCAAGAGTTCTCAGATAATCCTAAAAAAATAAGAGTGAGGCACCCTCACAGTCACAGCACTTGTTTATATACTGTGACCTTATTGGCGCATCGAGTTGTAAGGTCTTGACAATGTCACGAGGGCGCAATTGTCAAAGGTTCGGGTCAGCCAAGCTTGATGTGCCATCAAGATCACAATTTTTTTTTCACTTTTCTTATGTACCCATGTAGGGTTTGAAAAAAATGTTTTACTTTTGTTGGGATGAGTTTGACGCACGACTTTGTATTAACTACGAAAGTACTAGTCGTTTTACGAAGCTTTTTTACTCAAAACTTCAATAATTTTTTATAGGAAAACCGAAGCAGTCTGTAAGCTAAAATTTGGGATTTATTATGTTGGTTTGATTGTGCCTCTCACCTTGGGATAATTGCGTAGTAACTACCATGAAAAAATTGGCCGTATAGTTAGCAAATAAGACAAATGCCAGAGTGCCATTAAAGGCTGACTCAGAGATTTCCCAGGGAGGGGGCGCCTTCAATTTTTCAAACAAATTGTGTTTTTTTGCATATACATAATGCTTGTCCATATTGTGGAATAACTAAGCTCAAATCAAAGTTCTTCATATAGAAAATCACAACTTTGTTTAAAAATTCCGGATCCGGAAATTTTGTTATACACGGTATCTTACGCACTGCATGAAAACGAAATTCCGATTCATCCCTAAATTTGGAATTAAGCATTTTAGGTGAGTATCTTTAGTTCTAGTTGACTATTTTTAATTACTACACAAAAAATATATATTTCAAAATCTCTGAGTCAGCCTATACTTTTATATCACTAATACAAACCCTAAAGTTGGTTACATAGTGTCATGCCGCTCAGCGGCAAATACTTGGTGTACACTGCTAAGCAGCAGCAGCCCAAGGGCAATGGAAGAGATAACTAGTCATGCCTGAGACATGACACCAAGGCGGCCTAATTAGGAATGGTGACCCCTTAATGTGCCCTTAAAGTGACCTTTGACCCCTGTAACCTGACCAATATGTCACAAATGTCATTAAATGTATTCCTGTAGAAGAAGATAATTTTGACATTTAAATTACATATTTGATGCCTGTGGCCAGGTCAAGGTCAGACAGGGGTCAATGTCATATGACAAATGGGATGGGTCAGCGGTCATTTGATGTAAGTCTAGTCAGAATACGTCAAACTAGACGCAGTTGAAGTGTTGCCAGAAGAAAGAAAGAAGAACCCATCAAAAATGGAACAAGGCGCCTGAAGGCCGCCTTGTAATCAGAAGTTTGCCCACGGACAATGTTCTCAGTACATATTTATCAGAAATAGTTGCTCAATTGCCTTGACCCAGCTTAGATGGAATTCCATCTTTGTTTTGAATTGAATGCACCAATTATGATCTCTGATGTTCTTTTAAATCTCTACAGGTGAGAATCAACTTTCTTATAATTGGTCATACCCACAATGACGTGGACCAAATTTTCAGCAAAATAGCTGATGCATTGAGGAGACTTTTAGCCATTACATTGGATGGTGAGTGTAAACCTGAACTTTGTTTACCCATGATATTTGTACAAATGTATTGTTACTCAAACTATTTTATTCTTGCTAGAAAATTGCATGCGCCTGGGAAGTGTACACGTAGCACAGTTTGCATTTTGGATGTTGAAGACGCAGTTCTGTCATACAGGGCTAGAGCTGGGAGTTACCGTTTAATTTCATATCCGTTTACACGATCAGTATTTTTGTTCGTTTAAACGTGTACACGGTCATAACGACTGCCGAATTTGGCGCTTCCTCGCAAGTTACAATTCTAGCGCCATAAGTCGTTCGTAATCGGATACCTCTCTGTAATTGAAGCACAATGTAATTGGGTGTTGCTCACAAAGTCATGTTCGTTTTCCTTTTATTAATAAAAAAATTAAGTGAGAAATGAATGACCTAAATGAATACACACAAGGCTAGTTTACTATTTTGTTGGCGAGTGATGAATGATAGATTGCAGACACTTCTACCAAACATGCATTATACTTCTTGAGGCCGTGTATATGCCGAAGTCACATCACTTGCTTGTACAAGAACTTGGTAATTGGGGATTTCCCTGTTTCCGTAAAAGTCGGAAACCATTTCTAGAAGCAGCATTGGAACTTTAACTTTACTTTTCACTGACGGCAGGTAAATATTGGCGAAAATTTGACGTCAGCAATTAAAATAATACTGAAAAAAAGTTAGTAGTTTTTACTGATGTGTAAACGTGTACACGTCCCAGCACTATACAGGGCTATGGGTTGTTTTGTCTGAAATTTAG
Source organism: Ophioderma brevispina (assembly GCA_023653785.1). NCBI lineage: Eukaryota > Metazoa > Echinodermata > Ophiuroidea > Amphilepidida > Ophiodermatidae > Ophioderma > Ophioderma brevispina. Next base: position 28,317 of record JAMKCH010024118.1, on the reverse strand, counting down.
TTTCTTTAAAATAATAATTCAAACCTTTATTTTGATGTAAAATTTTGGATTCAAATCTGCCAAAGCCTTACAACATGGCAAATGTATATTATACATTGTAGATCTGCAAGAAGTCATTGAAGGAGCCTATGAGAACCCATCAATCAAATCCTATGTCATAAACCATGTCTATGACTTCAAGAAATGGCTGGAGCCACATCTAGCAGGCCACTTCAGCCACCATACGGGACCACACAATTTTAAATTTGTGAGGAAAAACAATGGAGATACTCTTATGTATTATAGACAATACACAGGACAGGTGTGGGAACCACAGCAGGGTTTGAAGTGTCTTCAGGTAAGATTTTTGCCTGAAGTAGTGCTCTTATCAGTTTAATCACCCATTTCAGTGGGTTTTTTTTTGCTTTCCTAAGAAAATTGTACAAACTGTAGAGTAATTTGAAAATAGCGATAGTAGTAGTAAATCCAAAGTTTTAAATCCGGTTTTGTCCCCGTAAACGTGGGTGGCCGGATTCACCTCACACTGGCAGCAACCGCCCTTATTCCTGCCCTTCCACTTCACCCCACCCGATTCAATGCATCCTCCATCCTCAACCCAACCATCCTACTCTCATCTGCATCAAGTCATCAGTCTTCATCCTATCCATCAACTTCACCCCACACATCACACTTGTCATTGCTCTCTCTCTCTCTCCTCAGAATCCTCATCTCATTTTTGCTCAGACACCACGTCTCGCTCCCATACAGCATCACTGATCTCACACAACTCTTAGTCTTATACACCATTCCTTTCATCTTCAAAGGATATCTTTCCCTTGCAACAACGATATTAAAACAAAAACATTCTGCACTATAAAATTTGTAGGTAAAAATCAAAAATGTGATCTAAACCACAGCCCAATTATATACACTACTACTTTTTTAGTTTTGTACAAGGAGCTGTTGTTTCCTTGCACTCATTAGGTCTTATGGCAAATTGCTACAACAGTTTCAACAGATTGGATTGTTTTTAATGTTCAGCATGACTGAACACGAGTGGTGCTTGACCCATGATGTGGCACAAATGTCAAGTGCATACAAATTTACAATAACACATGATGAGTGCAAGAAAACAACAACTACCAAACTATGTAGTAGTGTAATACTGGCTTGCTTGTAATACTTTAGGTGCAGTGAAGGCAAACTTTTTCATCAATTGTATCACCAACTTTGAAAAAAGATATTTGAAATCTTATCTGTTCTATATTTTACTGTTTATTTGTTGTTGATTTGCTCTGGACTTCTTATTGAACATAACTTTACATGGCTTGCATTTTTTTCTTTTCTAAATTATTTCAGAGTCTTCCAAGTTTGGTAGAAGTCCCAACATGGGCAGAACCCAACATGGAGAAATTGGATATACCCCTCCTGAAGACCGATGTGCCCAAGTTCTTCCACAGGATGAGCACCATGGAAAAAAACTGGTGGACCATGTATTTGAACAATCTGAGCCGGTTGAAAAAGGTATCAGTGACTTGTTAATATTTGATCGGTACATAGAGGGTATATTGAGTCAATCCCACAATGCACCAGTTTGAGAAATATCACCTTAAATCAGGTTTTGAGATTCCAGAAAAATCCTATTCTTAACACATAAAAACCCTGACTGACCTTTACACAATCATTTTAGCCCACAAGGTGCTGCTAGTACTTAGGATTTTTTTGGCATGCTCATGAAATGTCTTGTGGTTCTTGAAGTTTTGAACACTTTTTATCCCTATGTATGGACATGTGTTCATACAGTACAATGTAGACAAATTGTAATGCATTGTGGGATTGATTCAAAACGCCCTCTGATTGGTACACTTGTTTCAGGTCCACTGTAGTTGGAAAAAATAAAAGTGATTACATAAAATGGATAGGCTACTATGACTAATTTGATGTGCATTTACTGAATTCTGATCCACTGATGTCACTGTTCATACATATATAGACTTTTTCAAAAGGTTTCAGCAATTTATGGAGATGTGCTGTCACATTGGGATTTTTTTTTTAATTTTAAATAGTCTTAATATTTGGAAGTTGCCAGTTATTATATGGAGGGATGAGTATTTTACAACATATAGATCTGTCATTCATTTTTAAAATTAATATTTCATATTTCAGGTGCCAGCAAGACCTTCACATTGGCCTCTAATGACCCTGCTATCATCTGTTGGAGAAGAACCTTTTGCACATTCCACTGAAGAGGATCCCCTACCTCCAAATCTGAGGCAGATTTGGAAAAAAGTGAACAAGACCATGCAACCGGTAAATAAACAATTTCTTGTGTACATTTACAATAATCATACATTCAGTTGCTCAAAAGAAGAAACATCTTTCACTACAGCGATGTTATTTTTTTCTCCTGATTTCCTTGACTGGTAGACCCCTCCAGGAATTACTCCTCTTCCACATATATGTAGGCATATAAAAATGAACATATTACCATTTTTTTTTGTAAAATATGTACATGCAATAACTAACAGTGGTCACCAGAAATGGTAATTAAAGGGATTAGCAGCGATAATGCGAGAGAATCGGAAAAATGTGGAAATGCATTTTTTTTAACTTATTAGTGATAAGTGTGTACAATTCCATATAATTGCTTTAATGTAGAAACAAACCACCAAATAGTGAAAAAAATGAAGTATTTGAGGAAAATTGTCATACCGTCTCCCGCAAATAGACATAAAGCGACGACATCTCAAAATCTACACTAAACAGTCGATTGTGGTTTATACCAGTACAGAATAAACAAAGATCAATTGTTGTTTGTGTTTGAGGTCAAACTGTGTTGATCATGGGGCACAATATCACGCTGAAAATCTGTGATATTCACCGGGAAAGGCTTTTTTTATCTCAAGTTGGAATTTTGATACACACATATAGAAATTACAGAATCAGATAAAAAGTACTGCCTTGTCTTTAATACACGGATTTCAAGCCAACCATTTGCAGGTTATGTTCGTATATCCATGCCAGTAACAAAAACTTAAAATATGAATATTTATAATTTTTTCAATTTTTCGGATAAGCAAATCGCTGCTAATCCCTTTAATGTTAATTCTTAATTCATGCAGGTAACCATCGGATCACAAGGAAAGCATGCTAAAAGGAAGCAGCAATATGTACCGTCCTTGATAGGTAGGTTTTCTAACTGTTATTAATACATATAGATAGAAAGGAATTCACATTTGAAGGAAAAGGGTGTGTATCAGTAAAAAGACTGAAAGATTTTGGCCAACAATTTCAGCTTACATAGATTGGATAAAATTGACGAGATGTACTTTGAATGAATTTCATTGATTATGTTATAACTAGGAAGGGAAGTGGTTGATAAAGTAACCAAAATGGTTTAAAATTGGTTTTCTTCAATAAAATTGAACATTAGCACCACTTGTCCTTATTATGATTTCAGTGCTGACAACTGACAGTTGTTGATTTTCTTACATATATTAGGAGATATTACTTGACTTCCTTTAATTTCACAGAAAATGTTGATGCTCTAGTGCAAAGTGAGGACCAAAACAGTGGGGTTGAAGATAACAATGATGGAGATGAAGACCATGATAGTGTTGGAGATGAAGGTAAGGCAAATTAATAAAATAGTATCACAAAATACTCTGAAGTAAATATTAAGTTTATTTTTAACTTCAAAATCAAAGATGACTCCTGATTAGCAAATTTGGAACTTGAACATGACTAAAGATGACTTTTTGGGTGGGTCAGAATGGGGTATCAGAATGCTTGCCTTCAACTAAACAGGGACTGACTTTTAAGGAGAGTGAGAGCGATAGCTCCCCTACAGCTCTCCTTAAGCACTTTGTAGGAGAGCGATTTAAAGCTCCCCTTGGGAATCTGCTCTATCCATGGTTAGCACTGGTATACTGTATATGCCATGAAAAGCTCCCCTTAAAGCTTCCCTGATATGACCAGGGGAGCTTTTTACCGAGCACCACCTTATTTTAATAGTCCGTCCCTGACTAAATATATCTTTTTGCTGTAGTGCCTACTAATAAAAACAGTATATTTGAAAGGACATTTCATAAGCTTTCAGAAATGATTTTTTTTATAATTACGAGCAGGGCAAGTGAAGTGGGATAATACAAGTCAGTCACCAGAGTTGTTACCAGCCAAAATTTAGCGCTGGTTAAATTTGACAGATTTGAGTTAAACTAGTGAAATCAAGTGGTATTTTGTAGCTGTTTTGTGGTCAATTCAGCATTCTAGTGCCGAGTCGGTAAGGCCTATAATTCTCTTGAGTGCCAGTTAATTTAGGTGAGTGCTGACAACCAGTGCCGACCAGCTTAGTGACTGTCAATCAACACAGCTTGTTGGAAAAACTTGTGTATGTTGAAAAAGAAATCTGCTTATCTTTGAAAGATATATTAATATGAATGGTTCTTGCAGACTTTATCCAGCTCTTCCCCGGGCTCTTCCTTTTCAGAGCAGCAGCTCAAAACGTGGTCAAATAGAGTCCTTTGTTTGCATGTTGTTAATATCATTATTATTTGGTTGTTATTTACAGAAGGAGATATTCAGCAGTACAAAGAAATAAAGGAAGGGATGATGGTTGGACTCTATGTGGAGGACTACTGGCCACAACTATGCCCACAAATAGCTTGTGTAGAAGACGTTAGCCTAGATGAAGAGATAATTACAGTACACTGGTACTCGGCATCTTGGACAGGCCCCTGCAAGGAAAGACACTCTGGCGTTGGTTCAAACAGAAGGAAGGTTACAGAAGTTCTAGATATTCGTTGCTGTGTCTTGTGGCATTTTAAATTGACGAGCAAAAGAAAATCCTTGCCAGAAATTACAGCAAAGAAACTGAAATTAGCTTACAGGGACTTAGGATTAGATGTGTAACTTAATTATTTATTTACACTTAACTGCATACGGTACTCAGACTGCTGTTACTGAATGGGGAGGGGAGGACTCATTTTAATGTTATTGATTGATTTCAGATAATGTTACAATACGATATACATGTAGCTTATAAATGTTAAAATCCATATTTTCGAAGCTGATTAGCAAATGAGTGTTAGCTAAAATTTTAGGTCCATTTTTTTGTGATAATTGGAAACATCTATACCATCAGTTGAGGTCCCTGGATGCCATTTTTGCTTTTTGAAATGTGCAAAATTGCAAGATAAAACAAACTAGGCAAAAATAATTATAAATCAGTGATTTTTATTAAAAGTGTTAAATCACAATTTAAATCAACGATTCAAACAAGACTGGAATTTTTTAGAAATGTGAGAAAATCTGTGATAAACCTCAATTTATATTTTTAAAACAAAAATTGCCATGGTTGTATGATGTTCCATCCCCTCACCCAAGCAGTAAGAACAATCAGAGTACCTTATGCATTATTGTATGGTTTAGTGTAAAAAAATACCCAAATTTGAGCAATAATGAATAATTAAAATATGATTCATTTGAAACTAAAGCAACCATCAACATCATAGTTCAAAATTTTCAATAAGTTCACACTTAATAAATTAGGAAGTTTTTTGAATTGGATTCCAATGCTTTTGTAAATAATTTGAATAGAATCACTAATTTGGGGGTAAAATTCAAAAAATGAGTCTTTTTTAATTTTAGATATATTCCCAAAAGGCACAATTCAAAGTCACAAGCGTCAATTTTGGGGAAATGTTTCGGAGGTTACACAATGTTAAGACATTAGCAATTTTGAATGCTATTAATTGCATAATACTAAAGTTTGCAACTTTTTTACCAAATACATTTATTCAACAATTAATACAAATTACCACCTTACTGTTGCTATGATGCATTGTTAAAGAAGGCAGAATTATTTTAGGAGTATTTTTATTTCAATTAGTATGCACAAAGGACTTAGTGTTATATATAAATATAATTGGCAAAAGGTTCTTACAGAGTAGAGTAAGTAGAGCATAGGGGTCACATTTTTTAAGTTGGGCACCCAAAAAGGTGGATTTTGCACATTTTGGTACCATTTGCTAATGTTCTTATAAAAATGAATATTATAAGCTTAGGAAGAATGAATTAGGCTTATATTAAAGCCTATTTATCCCTCTAAAAATTACCACAAAAATAATATCACAATATACACACTACTAATTACTTATAGTTAATTTAAACATATAGTCAAGGGTTGGATGGAAGGCGGGTGGTTTGTTGCGGGGTGGTTGTTGCGGTTTTGTGTGCATTTCCCCTTAAGTGTGGTGTTTGAAGTTTATGTCACGTCAATAGCTTTGTTGATGTAGGAAACTGATGGAATTCATGTTGAATACATGAGTTTACATATAAAAATAAATACTAATAAATAATTATTTTAGGTTTTTTCTTTTTTTAAGTTAATTTTAAAAAATCAAAATTGTCATGCCGTGTTGTAGCACTTCACAATTAATATTCACCAAAATTGATAAATTTTGTGGGTAATTGTGTATCTTTCTATTCTAAATTAGTAAACCATTAACTTTTTAATGATTTTGTAGTTTTGTATCACGGTCAGTAATTAGGTTTTAAAGTTTTATTTAAAAATGTATGTAGTACATACACGTAGAATTTGTCTAATGATGGACCATATAGAGTAATTTGCAGCATTTCAATGTGGAGAGAAGAAGAAGCCGCATTAAGCACACCTAGGAACAAAATTTAATGTCAGTCAAGTCAAACTTAATTTAAATCTAAAAAATCCTTTTAAACAGTACGTTTGAAGAGGATTTGTTATCGTTGCCTTCAGTGTGTAGCTTATTATCATAACACCTATAGGTATCTTTAGCTCACATGGTGAAGTGACGATGTAGTGTCTTGCTCCATTACTGGTTATTTAGCTTGACAATGACAACAGGATTTTTATTTTCAGTAGAAATACATGTATACAACACAAAACACTAGAAGAAGATAGCTTTAACAAATTAATATTTGATACCATAGTCAATATTGTGGAATTGTGACACCCTATATATATATAGTTTTTTTTATAAACATGGAATTCAGGGAATTGATTGGTCATAAATGACTGCAAAGCATTTTCAAAAGCAGTATGTTTTGATTCTGTGAAATTCTCAAACCAAAAATAGTTAAACACCAACAAGTTTCAAATTTAATTCTATGCACAACAACCTGGCTAATAAACTCAAAGTTAGGATTTTTTCTTTCCAAACTATAAAAAGTATCATTCATCAAATTAAAATTCTAAACAGTAGATGATGTGTTTTGATGCACAATGGCTACTTTTTGTGTCGCCGCCCTAAGGGCAGGAAGGAGAAATGGGTCACTTTGTCCACTGTTGTTGTAGTCTGTTGTGATGTCTGTTGTTGATGTCTGTTGATGGTCTGTTGTGAAAAAGGGTTACATTTGCATGTAATATCCACATACTTTGATGGATTTTAAACCAAACTTGGGTCACAGGTGCAACAATGGCATCCCCCACTTGTTGATGAGGTCAAAAGGGTCACATGCCAAGGTCAAATGTCAGTGAGGTCAAGTTGTAAAATAGGCTGCAACATGAAAATTGACCTTCATATGAAAAATTTGAAGGTTCAATGGGAACCAAACTGAATCATAGGTGCAAAATGGGTCCCCTATTGTTGCTGAGGTCAAAGGTCACATGCCAAGCGTCCAAAGGTCGTGAGTGTTCAAGTTGTAAATAGGCTGAAAATGTCAAAATTGACCTGGAATGAAAGTTGAAGTTCATTGGAACCAAACTGGAAATCATAGGGCAAATGGATCCTCATTGTGGCTGAGGTAAAAGGTCAAATCAAGGTCAAAGGTCATGTTAGGCCTATTCATCACAAACCGCGACGGCAGGCGACACACAAGCGGTCCGAGGACAGATTATTTTTTTATTTTCAAATAATTGCAAAGTGTAATAAGTTTTACTTTTGCATTTACCCTGTATTGTACTACTGTATAAAAAAACAAGCACATATTATACATTTCGGAAAGAGCAAACCATGGGCTTTATAAACAAAGAGATAAATTTCTACATACTGGGAAGGTGGACGCATTTTAAAAAGTTGAGATTTAATGTGTAATTCTTTTATTTCACCCTGTATAATTCTTTGATCACCTTGAATCTCAGAATAAAATTGATGCCATTCAAATCCTTGTAAACATAAGGCTTTACAGAAATGTAGGTTTATATGCTTTAGATGACTATATTTGTGACAGGGTAAAAAAGCTGCCAAATGATGCATTTTCCCCAAATTGCCATGTGTGCAAACATGGGTCCAACTTAAAAAATGTGACATAGATTTGGAAACTTTGTTCGGAGGTGCATGTTTGTGTAAACAAAGGTTTGGTTAACTCTAAAAATTATTGCTCTCAAGTGATTTTGCACTCTCTAGATTCAGACTGAAAGGGGTGTCTGCTATTGATTTTAGGACTTTAAAGAGACATGGTGGCATTTCCAGAAAAATATGGGCGCCCTCTAGATTTTTCAAAATTATATTTTTGCTGGTTAATAAAGCTTTTATATACATGAGCCCTCACCTGAAATTATAAGCTCAAATCAGCTCGCTTAGGGGTTAAACGAACGTTTGTAATTAAGGTCGCCAGCAGACAACACGGTAGGGTTCGAGGCGTGTAACACACTAAAACAACGCTAGAGTGATCATCAGCATGTCCCTTGTTGGGACCGGTCGGGGCCTTTGTGTGTTAATATCAATGAGTAAGAGTGTCGTATTCATGTAATAGATTGTTGATTAAAGTTTATGGCAACATATTAAAAATTTAGACTAACAAATTACCGGACGTCTTTAGCCTCTTCTAATTCCCTAACTGGCCCTAGGGTAGTATTTTTGTGTAAAGTATTTTTCCAATGGCATACTAGACATCACTTTGTTGTGTAAAAAGGAGACAGCTGAAGTAGCACAAAATAAGTACATCATGTGTCATAAAATTGGATGAAAAAGACGTCATAAATAAAGTTTTAAGCTAACTGAGGTAAATGTAACCTAGGACAATTTCATGGCCAAAAAAGTCACGGAAGCCGGGATGTGTATAAAACAAAGGTTTTATAGGTCTTAGTTAAGTTTTATAGGTCTTAGGTCTAGTTTTCTGTCTTAGGTCTAGTTTTTTTAGGTCGTAGGTATTTGTTTATTACACACCCCAGAAGCCTGTCACTTGGTTTTCAAAATACAGATCAAAGAGTGCCAACATTGGAAGTTACACCATTGATTGTGAAAAGGACATAAACTGTTGATATGTTCACACTTCAGCTACGGAATAAATTTGTAACCTGAGGCACATGATTACAGCTATGGCAGGTGATAGTTAGTCAAAAACTAGGGCACCTACAGACTAAAATTTTAACCCTGAGGTGATAGACAACATACAACGTGGGCAATGTGCCTGTACATGTAAACTAAACAGATGATATTTGTGAAACTTCAGCTAGGACTAAAAATTTTAACCCCAAGCAATAGGGATAAACATTGTTGATATGCCAATCGCATATTGTATTCCTATCGCCTCAGGGATAAATTTTGATCCGTAGCTGAAGTTTGACAAAATCTATTTTTGTGCTTATATTAAAGCTCTATTTATCCCTCTAAAAATACCACACAAATACTTAAAAATATAACCACTACGTAATTATTATAGTTTAATTAACATAATTAGTCAAGGGTGGAAGGGTTGTTGTTTTGCGGGGGTTGGTTGTTGCGGAGTGGTGTGGCATTTCCCATTTTAAGGTGGGGTGGTTTGAAGTTTAATGTCACTTCAATAACTATATTTGTTTGATGTAGAAACTGATGAATCCTGTTGATCATGAGTTTTACATTCTAAAAATAAAATACTATTAAAATAATTTTATGTGGGGGTCTTAATTCATGTACGGTAATTAAAAAATCACATGTTTAAAAAGTTCCTAATTTTAAAAATTTCCAAAATTGATCAATTTTGTGGTAATTGTGTGTATTTCTTAGTTTCTAAATTAGTAACAGAGTTACCTTTTAATGATTTTGTAGTTTTGCTATCAACTGTCGTATTAGGAGGTTAAGTTATTATTGAATTTAAACACATGTTATGGTAAGCTACATACACATAGATTTGTCTATGATACCATATAGATTAATTGGCAGCAATTTCATGTGGAACGCAGCATTAAGCAACCTAGAGACAGCAAATTTCATGTCATTCAGTCCAAACCTTATATTTAAATTCTAAAAACTCCTCCTCCTTAAGACAACGTTTGAAGAGGATATTCGTTGCCACTTTCAAGTGTGTAGTTTATATCAGCTACCCTATATGTATCTGTGAGATCACTGGTGAATGTAGACGAGGTATTTGTCTTGCTCCATTACTGGTGATTTATCTTGACAATGACAACAGGATTTTATTTTTCAGTAGAATACATTAAAACAACACAACACTAGAAGAAGATACTTGTACACATAATATTGTTGTATAACCATAGTCAATATTGTGCATTTTGACACCATATATATTTTTTTTTATTACCATGGAATTCAGAAGGGATTGATTTGGTTCATAAATACTGCAAGCATTCAAAGCAGTAGTTTGATTCGGTAATTCTCACAAATGAGTTAAAAACACCAAACCAATGTTTCAGTTACTTCTGAAACAACCTGTCTAAACCTCAAAGTTAGGATTGGGTTTTTCTTTCAACTAGAAAGTAGTATCCCTCATCAAATTAAAATTCTTCTGAACAGTAGATGAATGTGTTTTGATGCACAATGAGCTACTTTTGTGTCGCCTGCCCCGAAGGCAGAAGACACATAGGGGAATCACTTGTCCACTGTTGTTGTATAGTCTGTTGTTGATGTCTGTTTGTTGATGTCTGTTGATGTCCATTGTTGTTGACAAAGGGTAACATTGGCGCATGTAATAATCCACATACTTTGATGGATTTAATAAAACAAACTTGGGTCACAGGTGCAACATGGCCATCCCCACTTGTTGATTAGGTCCAAGGTCACATGCCAAGGTCAAGTCTGTTGGGTCAAGTTGGAAAATAGGCTGAAAATGTCAAAATTGACCTCATATGAAAAATTGAAGTGCAATTGGAACCAAACTTGAATCATAGGTGCAACATGGATCCCTCCATTGGGTTGATGAGGTCAAAGGTCACATTCCCAAGGTCAAAGGTCTGTTAGGTCAAGTTTGTAAATAGGCTGAAATGTAAATTGACCTCATATGAAAAGTTTGAATTATCATTTGGGAACCAAAAGTTGAAGTCATAGGTGCAACATGGGATCCCTCATTTGTTTGAGGTAAGAGGTCACATATCAAGGTCAAATGTCATGTTAGGCTATCATTCAACTAACCGCACGGCAGGCGACACAAGCGGTCCGGACCGATGTATTTTTTTTTTATTTCAAATATTGCAAAGTGTATAAGTTTTACTGTTTGCACACCCTGTATTGTACTACTGTAATGTAAAAAAACAAGCACATATTATACAATTCGGAAAGAGCAATCCATGTGCTTTCTCAACAAAGAGAATAAATTTTCTACATACTGGAAAAGTGAACTCCTTTTAAAAGTTGAGTATTTCATTTGTACTTCTTTTATTTCACTTCACCCTGTATAATTCTTTGACACCCCTGAAATATCAGAATAAATTGTGCGCATCTTACATCCTTGTAACATAAGCTTTACAGAATGTATGGTTTTATATGCTTTAGATGAACTATATTTGTGACAGCTTAAAAGCTCCAATGAATGCATTTTTTTCCCCAAATTGCCATGTTGTGCAACCATGGTCCGCAACTTAAAAAAGTGACCTAGATTTTGGAAACTTTGTTTCGGAGGTTGCATGTGTTAACAAAAGTCTTGGTTAACTCTAAAATTATGCTCCAAGCCAGTGATTGCACTCTCTAATTCGATTGAAGGGAGTGGTCGGTATTGCAATTTTAGTGAGGTTGAAATATAGGGCGCCCTGCTATATTTTCAAAATTCTATTTTTGTTGCATGGTGGAAAAGATTTTTTATACATTAGCCCGCACCTGAACTTATTAAGCTCAAATCAGCTCGCTTACGGGTAACAGAACGTTTTAATAATTAATGTCGCCCGCATACAACACGGTAGTGGCGGTAACACAAGAAAACAATATAAGGCCAAAATCAAGAATAAGCAAGTTACTTGCCAGATCACTACAAACTGAACCCACAAACCGTGATTTTTTTAGTTTTTAGATAATTACACAATAATTCGAGGTGTGCTATTAAAAATTTTGTTGCGGTCACCTCGAAATCCAAGATGCCGGCCAAAATGGCCGCCGATTTGGGTTAATGACAGTAATTTGATGACAATGTCTTTTGTGAGCCTCATCACCTTTGTTTCCTTGTGTCCATATTAAAATAATGGAATTATCTACATGATGATACCAACTTTTGTGGGTTTTAATGGTTTTCTACAACCCACCGTTTTGGGGCCAAAAGGCATATTTTGAACCATTTTTTTTCAAAAAATTATTAGTTTTTTGCTTTTTTAAATTTTCCCCCCATATATCAAAATTGTTCTCATCATTGGATCAAGACTCTCAGTAATTTGCCCTCATATAATATGCAGTTTGTGGAAAAAGCACAGGATCATCGCAGATTTAACCTTAAAGTTATAGTGTCTAGAATGAATGGGGTCTTAATCACAAAAAATGGCCATTTATTGCACATTTCGTTCCTCTAAACCCATGAACAATGTGTGTGTCAATACATATAAATGCTATATGACAGTTTTTGATAACGCTAACTATGTTATAATAAATGTTTTGATTTCAGTTGCTGCAATGGCCTTACTCAACTTTTTTGCGGTAACCTCTAATCCCAGATGGCGGGGCAAATGGCCGTCTGACAAACAATTTTTTTAAGATATTACAGTTTTGAAGAAAGGCCTTCCAATCATGCATGTGTTGTGTCAATTTTAAAGCAATAAATTTTCTATACAGGAGTATACCATGCTTACTGGTTTTAAGGTGTTTATAATAGAGAATTATCAGCAAAATGGGTGAGTTTTTGAGACGTTTTTAACCAAAAAGAGACCAAGGAAGAGAGACATTTTTTTCTACATCACGAAAAATCTTTATTCATGAGTAATTATTACTTTGTAGGACTTTTTCCCTATAAATATGCAACACTGTGAAAGGCCAGCTCTACAACATGTGGTCAACAAAAGCTTTTTAACACCACATCTATTAAACATTAAGGCTTAAAGGGAACCTTTTATCAATAATACCTTCAACACTATACCTATAAACTCAAAAACATTATTGAACAACAATAGGAGTGGGTTTTTCATGGAAAACGGAATTATACTAACCATAAAACGAATTAAAAGCATTTTGTCCGACCACGCGCATTTAAAATTCGCGCTACTGTATATGGGAATCTTATTGGTCTTTGCATACGGACGTCACAGTAAGCGCCATAACATCTTCCATCACGCAGAGCTTTTTATAATGTTTATTTTCATATGGCGTGTATGACTAAACGTGCCGGTCGTATCGCCTAACACGTTATACAATACGCGTTTTTCAAATAGCCAATGGTCAGACAAGAATGGTTTTAATCCTTGTTCGGTTATTATAATTTCGTTTTTCGATAAACCACTGCGATATGTGGTCATAATGATTTATAGGTTAAATATGGAATTGTTAATATATTTAGTCGTTGTACGTGTTCTCCTTTAAATATCAGTACCCTGTAACTCATCTGGCATGTCTACTACATTTTCAGATTTTGTACTGATCTAGAAGTACATAATTTTAGCATCCAATGGCACCCAGTAAAACCCAAAACGAAACGACTGTTTTTCACTTTAAAAACGTCCTATTTTTAATAAAAATAGCTTTTTAAATAGAAACTCTCTTAACAACTGCTTTGTAGCAATGCTTACTGCTAAAAGTTGCTGCATTTTTATCCCCCTGGTTAAAAAGCAGGGGGGGTGGGGGGATTTTGCGAGGGCGGCGCATGTCCGTATTTTTGTGTTGTCCATTTAGTTTGGTTTGGGGTTAAGGTGCAATAGGGCTCTTCATATGAGGATGATTTCAAAGGTCACGGACCCATGGTCAAAGGTCTCTGAGGTCAAGTTTCCAGTTCCATTTTTGGTAGCGTTTTGTTATAGGTTTTCATTTTTTGTGTCTCCTTCAAAAGTCAGATTTAGGGGGGTATGGTCTTACTTTGGTAACAAATTGTTCCTTTACGAAAGGTAAAAAATGCAATGGCTTAATTGTTAGATTGTAATCTACAAAATGCTTTTATTCGATCGCAATTAGACATTCGGTTCCCGAGATATGGCTATCAAAGTGACGCAGTGGACGCGAGAATTTGCCAAAACGGCCCAGGCCCTCCTATACTTTAATCATGAAAATTTTAATGGGTTATATTTAAGAATATTTAAAAGATATTTATTCTACGGCCATTTAAACGATTTAGTTTGGCTAATCGAAGTAAAGCAATACCATATTGATTTTTGTCCTAATTTAAATAATTAAATTGTACTGGGTCAGTGATTTTTTTGTCATGTTTTGTTTTCCCTCACCCCTGCGAATATTTAGAAATTATTTTTACAAATTAATTACAGACAATGGAATGCACCGATTTTGATGATTCTTTTCATTAATAAGTATGATAATCACGTAGAAAATGAATTATTTAAAAAATCCATATTTCACATCAAATTGCCCTCAATTTTTGTCAAAAAAAAAAAAAAAAAAAAAAAAGAAAAAAAAAAAAAAAAAAAAAAAAAAAAAAAAAAAAAAAAAAAAAAATAATGTTCGGGTCTATTTTACTCTTTTCGTTAAATACGCCAAACACCAAAACGAAATCGAACGTAACTAGAGAACACTACTTCGATGCACATAATTTGGCGCACGTTCAGCCATGGGCTAGTGAACCATGAAGCCTGATTTTCAAAATTGTGTTCCAATTCAAATTTATACGCCATGAAATTATGGTGATTGGTCGCTTGCCTTTCCATGGCAACGTATCAAAATCCGGCTCATGGGTCACTGAGTAGTTACCCCCTCACCTTCCAAAAACCCCAATTTCGTCCCAGTAGCTTGTTTTTAGTTTAATTTAGTTGACGTCCGGTCTAGGTTTAGCCAATCAGAGGCTTACGTGGTTCATGGCAACCAGAGCAAAAATTGACATGATTTAAAACTTTTGTGACATGGCTCAATATGAGTGTACTATGTATATACCACTATTTAGGAAAATTAAGAAAAATCACTTCAAAGTTTCACTGCTTTCAGACCCCATACCCTCCTAACCAACTTGGGGGTTCAGGTGAAATTAGGGGTGCCTTCATGATTGGACATGTCCAAGGTCTTTGCAAACAAGGTCAAATTCGTCTGATGTCATGTCTAAGACTGCCACTTGCCAATGGATGATGCAATTTTACTTGAAGTAGTTTCATAAGCAATTTGCCAAAAAGTGTGATAAAAACTATATTTTGAAGTTGGCTATTGCCCATACTTTAGGGCAATAAATGCACATGATAAAGCAGATTCATTTTGGTCCTTATCCTCAGTTTCTGTATTGTTCTTCCCAAGCACAAAGATTACTACTAAGTATACTTAGTAGATATCATCTGTGTCTAACTCTTGTCTGAAGTTCTTGAACATTTTGAATGATGCTGACTCTTTTTCTCAGGATAAATAGTTGATGGATAGCGGATTCTTGCACTCCCTTTGGACAGTGCAATCCTGTACATTTCAGTCATTTTTCTTGCACCGACCCACATCCTGTTGGAATGCAATCGTGCGGGAATTTTCCCTCAACCAAATGTCATCCCAAACCACATTGGTGTTGTAGTATGTGCCTATCAATCAATTTGAATTCACTTGAGCTGTTATAATTCATATCCATGCCCGTCTGGAGGTGGAAGGTCTTCAAAGAATGCGGTATCATCTTTAGGAAACCACAATATCCTGCCTCGAATCAGCATATTGTCTCTGCCTGTCAGTGGATGAGTCGCAGATAAGCCCAATCACATGTTGATTCTCAAAGTTTCGTTCCATTGGCTGTGACATTTGATGTAACATGTTCTAGATGCAGTTTGAGTAGAAAATAGACATTTACTTGAAATCCATATCAACAACAAGCTGAGCCATACCATGACATCGGTACCTGAGAAATATTACCACCACCTCTAGGCAGGGGTACTTGAAGTGAACGTAAAAAAAAAAAACAAAGTGGGCATCAGATGAGTCTTTTCCCCTCGCACTTTAGTTTAACTCTGGAATTTCTCGACATTTCATCACACCCTGTTCTGCTTTAATTCAATACATGTGGATCCCATGTTGCAAATAGATCACGTCTATCGTTATTCATAACATACTTGTGACGTTCCCTCTTCAATTAAAAAGGTGGCAAGGACTCCTTGAACTTTCTTCTCTAGGGATCTTTTTTCTTAACTGCTTGTTAACTCGTTTTGGGGGGGCTAGCAATTGTCGTGGCGAAGCTAACCTTCGACTGATTCCATTCTGGACTCGTTCAGCATTTATTTTATTGATATTGTAGGTTGTCACAATGCATTATGTTGCCTTTAGGCCTTGTTTCATTAATGATTTTAAATTGATTTGCTTCTGGTAAGCAGGCCTCGTAAGAGTTGGCAAATGACATGTGAGAATTCCTATGAGAAAGGAGGAACATATCGCTCCCCGGCCGATTTGTCACACAGAACGTGCATTTCTGGGCCGATGCTGATCAACATGAAGTATTAGTAGATAATGCTGAACCAGGGCCGACGCCTGATGGTGCAGCAGATACAATAATCAATCTCAGACTACTTTTACGATAAATTGACAAAGCTTGCACTACGCAATTTCACGTCAATGAACCAAGCAAATACAAAGAAGGGCTCAATAAGAGGAGTGTGCATTAGATGCGATACACTGGAATATTGTTTCAAAATATGGCAGTCATTGGCAATGGACCTATGGTTTAACATAAAGTTCTTGAGTATCCACTCGGAACCACTGCCCTATTCGCTAGCATCAGCTTGTGCCTGCAAACATTAAAGTATGTGCTTATGCATGAGTTGGAGCAGTTGGTCAAACACCAGAGGAAACACCAAGCCCAACAACTCTTCAAGTTATTTGGATGCTTTGCCAGTATTTGGACGTGTGAATGTGTTAATATTTTTAATATTGGGTGGAAGTATGCTAGGATTTAGATGACGTGAGACGTGGTCTGTATTTGCAACATTGGGATTCCACATGCTATGAATTTACAACCAGAAATTCCAGAGTTAATGTATAAGTGGAAGGAAATGGAATGATTGAAGACTATCCTGCATGCGAAATTAATTTTCGCATGCAGGTATCCGGGACGCGATATATTTCCTTAGTTAACAATTTAATCTATTCAAGCTAAGTGTAACTGCACAATTACCTACTTGAAAATATATCAGCGTCCCGGATCACCCGATGCCATGGTAATTGGGCAGCTGCTTGTGACTGGGTAATGCTTTCAAGCAAATGTCTATTCCTGACAGAACTGCATCTAGAACCTGTTACAACACCAATCAATGCCACAGCCATTGGAACAAAACTGGAGAATCATAATTGTGCTGGCTTATAATAGGACTCATTCACTTAAAGGCCGTATGTTTGCTTTCAAGGCAGAGAGAAAGTATTGTATTGTGGCTACTTGAGAATGATACCACATTCCCTGAAGCTTTGTATGGCCTTTATCAGGGTCCCAAGAATTACAACATCCGCCCTCTACTTACAGGTCCTACTTACAGGTCCACTATGTTTTAGTTCTGGAAAGATTTGTCCACCAACCAGGGCCGTACCAGGATTTATTTTGGGGGGCGTGTACGGGCCGAGCCAAACTTCTTCCGTCTTGCCAGATTGCCTTGCGTAAAAAAGTACTAGCAGGCCACTGCCAAGCGTAATCATAATACTATAGGCAACTGTATCACTCGAGCACAAGAACTTCCATCTCCACACGCGGCCTGGATGATTGTAAACAGCTCCAAGTTGAAATTCCACATTGATTGGGATAATGTACTTCCCACACCATCGTTTGTTTGGAACCGGGGGGGGGGCACTCACATATGAAATTGATATGGGGGGTAAGTCTCGCGCTTCCAACCCATGGGCATTCGGTGACAGGCTGAAAAAGGGGGTCTTTGGTGACAGACACACAAATGCTTTAAAAAAGAACAGGGGTTTCTGAGTGACGATTTTGTCATCAAATTTTCCAAAAAATGGGGGTCTTTGGCGAGATTTTTCAAAATTGTACTAAAAAATAAAGTCTTTGGATGGAAAATTTCAAACTTTCCACCCAAAATAGGTGTCTTGGGTGACAGTGGTATAATTTTCAAAAAATATGGTTCGTTGGGTGAATTTTCAAAAGTTTCGTTGGTGACAAAAGATGCTGAAAAAGGGTCTTAACAGCCTACTACATTCACTTCCAAGATGGAGTGCCCGCCCCCCCCCCCCCTTTGGATTACATGTTGGGGCTCCATTGCCGATTGCACTTCCAACTGATGTGTGCAAGAAAAACGGAATGAAATGTACAGGGAAGTGAAAACATCAAAGAAAATTTGATTTGCTTTAAATTACATAACTACATGAGGGTGGAGGTTTTTTTTCCTTCAAATTTTTCTCCTCAAAATACTATTTGTGTCAAACCAACAGCGGCCATTGGCCGCCATGCTTTGATTTAGAGTTACCGCAAAAAATTGAATCAGGAAGGCCATTGCATCAACTGAAATCAAACATTTAATATTTAGTGCTCAAAATGACCCATATACATTTTATATGGTAGTAACACACACTTTGTTCATGTGTTAGAGAATTTTTGAAAATGGCGGTTTTTTGTGATTAAGACCCCCCTTCATTCTTGGACACTATAAACTTTCAAGTTTAAATTTTGCTATGATCCTGTGCTTTTCACACAAAATGCATATTTATGTGGGCAAATTCCGAAAAGTCTTGATCCATTATGAAGAACAATTTTTTATACCTGGGAGACGTATTTCAGTCCGCATCATTTTTTTTAAAAATGGCCAAAATATGCATTTTGGGCCCCCCAAACGGTGTGTAATAACAAGTGAAAACCCACAACAGGTTGGGGTCATCATGTGGATATTTAAATTATCTTCAAAATGACACCAAAACCGGCATTGGAGCTCACATAGTCCAGTACCCTCAAAATACTGTCATAGTCAAACGCGCCATTTGGCCGCCATCTTGGATCGCGGTGACCGCAACAAAATTTAATTAGCACACCTCTGCATATATTGTGTATTAACATAGAAAACTACCAAAAAATCAAGTTGTTGTCTTAGTTTGGAGTGATCTGGCAGGTAACTCAATAACTAAGCATGATATTGGCTTTGGCCCTTCGCTTAATACGCTAGTAGTTTGATTCTCAAGCATGGTCCCTTGTTTTGGACCGGTCTGTGACCTTTGTGTTTTAATATCAATGAGTACGAGTGGTAATCTATTCATTAATAGATATTTGTTTGCTTAAAGTTATGGCAAAATGAAAATTTAGCCTACAATTAGCCTGATGTCTTTACCGCTTATTAATGTCCCTACCTGCCTATGGGTAATGTTTATTTTTGATGTGTAAAGTATATTCTGTATCGCAATGGCCTAGACTATCATTGGTGTAAAAATGAAACACTGAAGTAGCCAAATAAGTACACCATCTGTGTCATAAGAATTCTGAAAATAGACGTACATAAATAAAGTTTAAGCTACTGAGGTCATGTAACCTAGGACAATTCCATGGCGAAAAGTCACGGAGCTGGGTGTGTATAAAATCAAAGGTTGTATAGGTCTTAGGTCTTAGTTTTAAAAGTCTTAGTCTTATTTTTTAGGTCTTAGGGTCTTTGTTTTATACACCCCAGAAGCCTTATCACTCTGTGGTTTCAAATACATAGCAAAAAGTGCCCACGTGGAAGTTACACTACTGATTGTGAAAATGACTAAACTGTTTGATATGTGTCACACTTCAGCTACGGACTAAATTTGTCACCCTGAGGCAGACAGAATCCAGCTATGTCAGATGATATAGTCCAACTAGGGCACCTACAGACTAAAATGTAACCCTGAGGTGATAGACCACATCAACTGTGGCAAGTGGGGCCTGTACATGTAAACTAACAATATGATATTTGTGAAACTTCAGCTAGGGACTAAAATTTAACCCCATGCAATAGGAACATTTGGTTTTATAGCCCAATCGGCCATTATTGTATCCTAATCGCCTCAGGGATAAGGTTTAGTCCCGTAGCTGAAGTTGACAAATCTGTTTTTGTTCATGTATTGTAATATTATCCCTATTACCCTCAGGTTAAAATTTCAGTCCGTAGCTCCAAATTTACCAAATATCTGTTTAAGAGACACTGTTAATCATGTCACCTCAGGGTTAAAATTTTATCCGTACTGAGTTTGGCAATACAAATTTTTGTGCATGATGTAATATTATCCTATTACCTCAGGGTTAAAATTTCAGTCCTCAGCCAAATTTAACAATATCTGTTTCGAGACACTGGGTTTATCATTCACCTCAGGTGTAAATTTTGTCGTACTGAAGTTTGGCAAATACAATTTTTGTGCAAGTAGTTGTAATATATCCTATTCCTCAGGGTTAAAATTTCATTCCTAGCCCAAATTTACCAAATATCGGTTAAAGAGACACTGGTTTATAAAGTCCCCTCCGGTTAAAAGTTTTAGTCTGTACTCTGAAGTTTGGCAAATATCAATTTTTGTCATGATTGTTAAATTACCTAACCTCAGGTTAAAATTTCAGTCCTCAACCAAAATTGAAAAATACCTTTTAAGATACACTGGTTTATCATTCACCGGTCAGGGTTAAAATTTGGGTCCCTAGCATTTGTACTACCTTGCCAGTCCAAATTAATCTATGGATTTTGTATCTGTGAAGATATTTCAAATAACATTTTGGAAACAAATTCTCTTGCTCAAACTTAGGCAGTCTGATGGTTACTCTTTATTGTCTCCATTTCTTAAAGTATAAGTTTTGGATAATCTCAAACCAAATGTAGACTGCATGAAATGCGTCCCTAAATAGTCATTTAGCACCAAGTAAAAAGGCAGCTGGTCCAAGGTTGTAAATACAATAGCCTGTATATAATTTTCTAATTAAGTATTTTGAGTAATACAATGTAATTTTTTTTTGCTATTAGATTGGATATGACAACTACATCCATTTATATATGAAGAAATGAAATAATAAGAGAAAGTTAAATGTAACCACATTGCTGAGGTCAGTGGTATTTGTTATTTTTCTTTTTTTTTTAAATTAAAACATTTTTGAAATGCTTATGTTTATTAGAACAGTGCCTGTTTTCTTTGCCTTAATTTTTAGTTTCAAGAAATATGCATGTATTGGAAGTCGAACATTTAATATTGTTTCACTAAAGTGATATGAATCTAAACATCATTTTTTTTCATTTGAACCCGCTGACGGTACATATAGTGTTCTGTTGTCAGTACTGCATCTTTTTATAAGAAGAAAATCTTGTAGCTTGAAGGACATTCATTTCAAACCTCAAAATAAAATGCAAATAAGGATGACTAACAGTAAAAAACCCTGATGGATAGAAACGTTGTGAATAGGGCATGACAAAATTCCCATTTAAATCTAAGAGGATTAATCAAAAGCAGCACCGTGTTTTACATCCCTAATCGCGTTAATTCCCACATTTGGATTTGAGATGCAACCCCAAACGACTCTTTGATTGACCTACACTGATGGCTGTTAGAAGATCATGCTTGTTTTTCAGCAACCATTTTTTAGGTGTAATAATGCTTGTGAATGAAGCCAGTAAATATTGCTTACTGCATGAACTGGCATTTATATTTGTGAATGTGATCTGAAAAACAGTTACGAATCCTTGATAGTGTTGATTTTTATAATTGCATTAAAGAAAATAAAACACACATTTTAAAAGTATTTAGGGTATTTCTGCAGACTTATTCTTCACTTTTTAAGCTATCCTGCCAAATTTCAAATATTTTGCCTCTTTCCGAGGAATCACTGATAGTGTCTTTAAGAGGTATGTTAAATGCTCAAATCACTTGACGTGAAATATGATGCTTGATTACAAGTCCTTTGGATTTGAACATTCACAATATTTTGAGCCGTGTATTTCCTAACTATAATCCCCAGGACCTTGTGGGACGCACACACGATGGCATAAATCACGATTTCCCTTGTTCTTTTCACTCTTAGAACGTCAGGATCAAATTATGACTAGATTTCTGGCTCACTTGGTGTTGATCCTTAAGGATCATTGATTAATTAATCGGATCGTTTTATCCTTTTCCATAGATATCAACAAACGGAACGTAAACCTTGATCAACTTTGAACTGATTTCTGGATCATTCAATGTACATTTCATTGGCAATAGTTTAAATGAGAAAACATACGCTTTTTTTACCAGTACAAACGGTTTCTATAAAGTTGTGACATTGGTCACCGTGCTGTGCATGGTGATAGCGCCCCCTGGGGTACCAGGCGGGTTTATCCGAGGGATTCAAGGGTTGAGAGAGTAGAGAAATATGGCGACTGGCATGTATGACATGGCGTTCTGTGAGCGACGTATCCGTTAGTAATAGACAGAGGATATAAAAGCAACTTACATGAACTAAGATCCCCGTGCGTCTTAACAACGTCACACCTGGTTGAGAATCCGGGTAGGCGATACGCGGACGTACCTCTCGCAGCAGGCGTGACAAGCCCAATTAGACTTCCATGTTCTGTCAACTTTCTTTACATGTTTACAGCCCTTCGTTTGCACGCGATGCCATGCATCAGAATTGAAACCCTGTCGAATTGGTATGGTACCTGCCCGGTAACTGTGGTCTGTGCAAACGATTTACACATCTGTTACAGTCACTACAGTGGTCGAACAGATATTAAACATAGTATTTGTGGCCCATTGTAATGGCATGCATGATTTTGTTATCATATTCAGTAAATTTTCTGCTGATGCAAATATAATTCGAGTTTTTACTAGGGCAGATTTATCTCAGATTGTAGACTAGGCAACTCTGGTGCATTTAAGGTAGACTCAAACCTAACAGTAACTCTATCGCCCCCACAGTTTTGTGGCAGGCCCACGAGGAAGTGACTTTTTAACCAAGTTTAATAGGTACGCCGATCATGCGCAACTAAACAATGACGCCGATAACAACAATTCCTAAAGGCACTTTTAGAGGGGCCGCATCTAGTTTTGGTTACAATCGCTCGAGGATCAAGCAGTCCCTAATACTTTGGCAAGTTCACATCTGCACTTCAAGAAAGGTTTTGCTCTTCAATCATCCCTCCACTTCCAAATGCTTCAGAAACTTAGAGATCGCAAGCAGCAAACGCATGAGAACTGTGTATTCTTATCAGCGCGATGTCAATAGTTGGTGCCAAAGACTAGGGACTCGCGTATAAGAACATTGGAATACTTTTGTACAAGGGTTAGCCCAGCAATCAAAACGCATGTTTTGTGTACGTCGCCCGCTACCTTAGAAGAGCTATTCACACAAACTGTGATTAGACTTTTATTAGGTGGAGAAATTCCTCTACAACAAAAAGCACACACATGACCAGTGGAAGTATCTTGTGAAGTGGTTTGTCTTTTCCCTGCCAGTTCAAATTCATGGGTCACTTATGGTGATCTTAGCCCCGCTCTGCAAAAAATGGTCAGAGATACACATGACCCAATTCCTAATATCGGAGAAGAAATAACGAAAGGTAGTGTGAATAATAGGTTAACCTATGACGGCGTAATGTATACAAAGGCAGCGTATGAGTCAATAGAGAGTGACACATTAGTGTATACTATGACCCGTTTGTAATTGAATTACCAAGCTTTTTTTTAAAATGTGTCACTACATATGGGTTGATTTTTCATGACAAGAGTAACAATATCAACTGGTGCATACACTCCAGGCCACAGAATTTAGGTACCATGGATGTGTCCAAAATAACTTTTTAGCTCTAGGACATTTGATTATTGCCACCATTTTTGGCATAGTTTTGTGCAATTCAACTTTAAACATGGTAGTGTCCATGTAGCTCCACTCCATGCAGCTCTGTATCACAAATTCTTGATCTGCCTACACAACAAAAGAAGTGAGAATTTTGATGTCTGACTGTCCCATTGTTAATGGATCTGTGTCCAGGGCATTATGTTTATTCATGGTAATGTCACAATAATAGGCACAGTTTTTAATTCTAAATTGAAAAATGCGTACTTTTGCTCTAGTATCAACTAATGATCCCATTGTGACCCTCATTACTGATGTTTTTTCCATATAGATAGGCAGCTGTATTAGGCCAAGCGAGCCTGATTTAATTTCTGATTTTTAAGATGCATTGTCCAAAGTACAGAAAGTCACCTTGATTTCTATTTTTTTTTCATGGAAAGCACCATGGCAATTTTCTTTACCCGAACAGTTCACCATTTAGATTTTGTTGTAGTAAATGGTGAAACTTCTAACGGGACCATGCCAAGGTCGCAATTCACAACTGGTCCACAAGTTGTTGTTTGGTCAAAAGTGAGCATATAGGTATATTAAGGTTGTACCTGCAGATAGTACATCCACACAGTGTCAAGTAGAGGCCATATGTGATTCAACGCTGAAAAATTCTAATAAAGGACGTTTGTATATTTCGTAGGGCTCTAGATTGAATTCTTATGAAAAAAATTTGTCCGCCTTCTGGCAGCTGCTGCGTTGGTAGATATTCAGTGTTCCAAGGTCAATGACCTTTATAAGGAATACTCATGGATCATCTCCTCAACCATTTTGGTCTAAAAGCACAAAATGAGGTGTCTATATCAATGTTTTTGGGGTTCAACAAACACATTAGCCAAATAGGAACACGATCAAATGCCCTCTTCCTTGATTTTCAAAATAGTCTGCACTATCTGCATGAATTGTACCACTATCTGCATGAAATTGGTAACTTTAAACATTCATCCCCCCTCACCACTTTTAAAGGGTATGGTTAAGCTCTCCTTGGATTTCTTAGTTTACAAAGCCTCCGACCCTTGGAGTTTGTACAGTGGATTGGTATAAAGTTTCCTCTTTCCCCCTTGATAATCAAAATGTTCCAAATAGTTCCTCCTTTGGACGTCATAGTAATGTTTTAATATAATAATCTGGGCAACTGATTTCCGATTGTTGCCCTAAAATAAGCCAATTTTTCTATTTTGAGTTAAAATACACGGATTTTGCTGGGTTTTTGGGCTGATTATGAAAGAAAATCAAGTTTTGTAACATACACAGGAGGTTTTAAGTGCATAAAGCACATATACTTTGACAGAAGTTGAAAAAGACAAATCGATCAGGGGGGCACCATTCCCCTTCCTCCCCTGGTCTACCACTACCAAAGGTAAAGTGCCCGTGACAGTTATTTGCGCTACAATGAAAGCAAATATGGTCGCCAAGATTACAAGAGATAGATGCCCTTAGGTTTCAAATTTATGGTGTTTAAGCTGGGCCTGATGAAAAACTTGTTTGGCAGTGGTAAACAACCCCACCTTCCCCCCCAGGAAGACGAAGGTTGCCTTAATGTGGCCTTTGGCCACTCAATATGAGGCAAGGAGTTCCATTCACCTACCGTGACCTATCGAACACCTGACAATAGATGCGTTTAAACACCCTGACGATGGATGCGTTAGGTGGGGGGGGGGGCTCACCTCCTTCTCTTCGGGGGGTAAGGCCGCTGAACAGCCTCCGTGGCTCGTCACCTCACATACGTCCCTCGAGTTGTATCTCCCCTCTTTCTGGCATGCGGCACTGGCTCCCCGTGGTCTGGGGGAAGGTAATTATTTGTC
Source organism: Ophioderma brevispina (assembly GCA_023653785.1). Lineage (NCBI taxonomy): Eukaryota > Metazoa > Echinodermata > Ophiuroidea > Amphilepidida > Ophiodermatidae > Ophioderma > Ophioderma brevispina. Next base: position 2,512 of record JAMKCH010024118.1, on the reverse strand, counting down.
CGCTGCAACAATATGAAGTGGGACATATAAACACGGGAAAAAGGGTGTCATCAGTCCCAGCCTATGCATGGAATTCCTTCGGCTAGTCGGGTGGTGCCGAGATTGGGACAAATCGGCCTGATCGCCTCGCGGGTTTTCGGGAGTGGACACTGTTTGGCGGACAGTCTCTTCCCAGAGGGTCCTAATCCCAGACCCGGCCGTCAGGGTGGAGTGGCAGCTCTACTTTGCAGTTTTCCCCACAATCTTCTAGATGTGACGTCCACACGTGGATCTTTCGGCCTCAGTCATGAATCGGTCAGATGTGGCATATTGAGGGGCCTACTCTTGAACGTGGATCCCCGTGCAGTCCAAAAACGGGACGCCATGGTAGCGGATTTCAGGCATGGATTTAGCCTATGCTCTGATCATAGCTTCTCAGGTTGCCATGATCCCAAAAGTCCTCTGTGGCTCTGTCTGATAGCCCATTATGGTCATGGCAGCGGTGTTTTCCCAGGCCGCTAGATCTGCTGTAAGGGAAAGATCCATCTTCCAAAGGAGGGGACCTGGTGCATTTCTGCAGACTCTACACTGAGGTGGGACTTTCTGCAACAGCCTGCCATGCTCACTGTTCATTCAAATCACATAGAGCCTCATAGGATCCATGCATGGGGGCCGATAGAGATTCAAACCAGGCAATTTCGAGACCGTAGTCCAGGGTGGCAGGAGTGGGTTTACCTTAGTGTCCTGGCTGTCCCGAGTTTCTTTTTTACCGAACAGTCCACAGGCCGACCCGTAAAGGGCTCGGTTATGGCATGAACCGGTTTTCTTTCAGTCCCCTCTTGTCCAATCTGGTGAAGGGTATTTTTACGTCTCGTCCGCGGTTCGTAGCCTTGTTCCGGGTGGGATTTGCCATGGTCCTTGCGATTCCGAAAAGCTTAAGTCTTCTGAACTCCCTAGTGGCTGTGGGTTGTGGCCATAGGGGTTCGGATATACATGCCTTGTCTACGGATGAGTGCCCACCCCGCTTTGAGTGGCAAAGAGGTCTCTATTCTCCCACATGCAAGCTTTTTGGCCAAGAATCAGACGCTTTCTTTTCCCCAAAACCCGGTTGTTTCGCCAATGTCTACCGGGGTTGCAGACAGCTCAGAGAAGCCTGCAGCAAGGGGCACATTGAGCCAGTTTCGATTTCCTCATTTATCGAAAAGCACACAAGAACACCATTTTTGGTTGACTGTCTTCTTGGGTAGGGCATATGATGTTCGGCTCACCTTCCTGTCGGTCATTCTATAAATAGCCTTCCATGCCCAGACATTGGGACAATGTCGGTGGAGTCGGCTACAGTGTATTTCCTCTCTGGAGTGAGAAGGCGATACATTGAGGATGAATACCTTCCACGACCTTACGGCGCTCACACAATTTGTTTATTCTCTACCTACAAGAAAGTTTGTTGGAAGGTTTTGTCCCCGTTTTTTTTTTTTTTTTTTGAGAAACATTTGGCAGAAGGGTGAATCACAGCGCCTTGATGTGGTCTGTGATATTTGTGCGTGCCATGTCCAGACAATTTCGGGAGTTGGCTCATTGAGCAGTGGTAATGGGGGGTTTTAATATGTACCCAAATGAATATTTAATGCAAAAAGTTCTATCGCTAGTACCACACTATTAAATAAACACAGGACTCATCAGTTTGCGGATCTGTCCAAGAACAATATTCACGATTGACAATAAGTTTTTTGTAGTCTGTTTTTCATTATTATATATATTAAGGTCAAATATTGTTGTTTGTACAGACTGACCGAATTGGCTAATTTACGTGAGAAGAAACTTTTTAAAAAATCGGATTAAAAGTGCTTTTTATGCGGAAAAGCAATGATGGCTGCATTGTAGCCTAAAATATGTTTGTTTTTATTGACCCCAAAAACATGGGTATAGACACCACCTTTTTTCTTCAGGCCAATTGGCTGGCAGTTTGACCCTCACAGGCCTTATAAAGGTCATTGACCCTTTGACCTTGAATATCTGACCATCGCAACTATAGACCGGACAAACTTTTCTCATATTATTCATATATATATATGCCTACCAGAATATACCAAAAGTCCTTTTATTAAATTTTTCAAGTTTACATAGGTACATGTGTCCATTACTTGATGAGCCTCTACTATGACTGTCCTCCCTCAAGAGTGTTGAAGGTTTTGTTTTTATTTTTTTGTGAGAAAAACATTTGGTGGAGCAAGGGCGATCACTGCGCCCGGTGATGCAGTGTCAGGAGTTGGCTTATTTTCAACAGGGGTAATGAGCTTCTATGTGGGTCCAAATAAATATTTGTCCACGAATGGTTAATTAGTTATCATCGATATCCACTGATTGTTTTACAATAGGTATTAGCTGTTTTCATTATGGTCAATGTTTTTGGTTTATTTGGTACTTGTACAGACTGACAAATTGTCTAATTTATGTTTGAGAAAACGTGGAAAATTTCTGATATAAGTGCTTTCTATGCTTAAGATCATGATTGACTTCAATTTGTAGCCTC